>JAQIXX010002825.1:0-22337 GCA_034700605.1 Willowsia nigromaculata | reverse complement strand
TCTCATGTTACATGATTCACGCTTCGCT
This sequence comes from Willowsia nigromaculata, assembly GCA_034700605.1. NCBI lineage: Eukaryota > Metazoa > Arthropoda > Collembola > Entomobryomorpha > Entomobryidae > Willowsia > Willowsia nigromaculata. The sequence continues at coordinate 22,309 of JAQIXX010002825.1, read as the reverse complement.
CAATCATGACCGCTCGTGGCTCCCCATGTATTTTAAATAGGCGCATTTAACTCACCTCAAAATGTCAAATGCGCATTTAATTCATGAATTAGCATGGAAACTACCCGCGAGTTTTTTGTGCTATATACCCACTGCTTGGGCCTTTTGTTCAAAACTGTGGGTATTTTAGTATGATGACAAGCAGAATCATTCAGCGTAATATAGGACATATCAAAATCATTTGTGATCGAAAAATTTGAAAATTTTGTAAAATATCGATTTTCTCACATTTTCGTACAAAGTTTTTGATTTTCTTACAAAAAAATTCTAGGTCAATTTTTCGAAAAAGTAGAGAAAGGAAATCCCATGGAAATCCCATGTTAATTCCTATTTAAAAAATTCTGACCAGCGATTTCAAATATTCTTAGGCTTATAATTGTTAATGCAATGTCCCCTCAGAAAGCGCAAATATACCGGGGGCCATTCCCAATTAAGAGTATTAAACGTGCAATGTATGAAGGCAGTCCGCCACTAACACCTCGTGAGTGTTCTTTGTCAGCTGAAAATTAATATGCATCGATTTATATAAAAAAATACTTATTCTCGAAAACCATTAATTCAAATGATGCCATATATTGACAAACTGCATTAAACAAACAAACCAGCGCACATGTTGATAGCAAAGAGATGACTTAATTAGAAGGGCATTATTTTTATGAGTTGACTATGCAGTGGATATAACTACGTTTGATGGCTGAATTGCAGCAAACTCGTCAGTTTCATTTTAAAGTAGTAATTGAATTCATTTAACGTTCTCCTCATGTTAATGCTGACCTTGGATTCAGTTTTTTAATGAATTCAAAATATTCAAATATGTGTTCAGTTAAAATTTCATGTAGAACCAGACTTCAAAGTTTATCTGCAATTCCAATAATTTAACATCCATTGGCTACATCCTACATTTTCTGAAATTAACTAGGTACTTTACTTAAAATCAAAGAAATTTGTGTCGTTATTAAAAAATGTCTCCAACAACTTTAACTTGAGGTTAGTAAATTCTTTTGCTAAGGAATTTTTATGTCTTCTAGCTCACATTGTGATTAAGCAACTTTATAATTACAAAAATTATAATGTGGTATTTATCGACGTTAAGAATGATAGATTGCTTACGGTTAGATTTTAATCTCTTAATTACACTTCGAACGGAAAATCACAATTTAGCCACTATTGTCAAAACAATTACAGTAGGTCTCAAATTGTTTCATTTGTTATCGCGTGAAAACACTAATTGCTTCCTCAGTTTAATTGACTTTTCTGGATAAACAAGTTTTCAATCAACTGATACGTAATAATATCCGTGCTTAATTATTGTATATACGCATATTAACACGCAGTCTATGTTAAGACTACTGGTCCTCACCATGTGAATAAATTTCTAAAAAGGCTATCTTTTACACAAACAAATGTACAGTTTAAAGGTATCTTAGTGGTATCTCAATGATATTGTTTGCTTTTTCATTGAAATACAAATTAAGTTTGAAGCAAAACAAGGATGTGAAGGATATTACAACAATTTCAAAAACTTGATATTATTTTTCGTATAAATTAAAATACTTGTTTACTTTGAAACTTTTCTGGTTTTTCCTTTTGTCCTTAGTCGTGAGCTCGATTGCTTCTTGAAAGGTTATTTAATCTCAAGTTTGCCTTGTTTCCAATTGACGAATTAACGTTACATTTTAGGAAATAGAAAAGTTAGAGATTTCATATATTTTCTATAATACAGCTTGTTTCCATATTGAATACTCTAAAATATATCAATTACCTTCATGAAACAAAATAAAAATCCGAATATATAATTCCAAAATCAAAAGTTCAATTTGAAAAAAAGCGTGTTGAAGATCACTAGATTTCCTTATTCCTTATACTCGTCGCGGCATTTTAAACCTAAATACAGCTAGAACACATGCACAAAAATTTACGACTTCTGCATATTTCTACTAATTGTAATTTACATAATTTAAAATATTCCTTTGCCAAAATGTTTGCAATACATCCAACACTAAAACCACGACAAATCATTTACCGTTTTAGTTTTATGTATGTTTTCCTTTGTATTCAAATACTTTTTTCAATGAATGTCACTTCACATTTAACCAACGTTGACTTTGAGTACGAACAGCTTCCAGAAATCCTAAATTTGTTCGAAGGATGTTTCCTTCGGGTTATAAACTTTAATGGTGCAAAGTACAACGGTGACAACCTTAAAACCCCAGTTATATTTTTGCGTTATTTTGTCACTCCAGATTTGGACAAGTGGACTTTAATACCACACGAGATCGACAAGAGAAACGAAACTGCAATTAATGCATATCTAAATCGCATTAATGAAAGGTCAAGATATGACCTGTATACCAACCCATTTGCTTTAACCGTAAAAAATGCATTTTGTGAGGCAAAAGTTCATATGCACCCACCCAGTGATTCACAAGAACCCTATTTTTATTTTGAGGATAGCTATGGACAATACTTAAAGGATCCTCAAACATTAGACTCTGTATATAATTATAACACACACAGTTGGAAACAAGAATATTTTTCGTCAACCTTAAAGATATATCTGCTAGTGACTAAAATTATAGACTTTGAATCAAACACTTTATACTTCTGGGCTGAAACCACTAGAATGTGGCCATCATTTCCTCAGTTACAACCGATTTTACTAATTTGGGAGACATCCATACATGAATTTAAATACAGTTGTGATTTCTGTAACAAATGCATACCATATATGCTCATTAGACTTGAAAGTATTCCTACGAAAAGTCAAGAATTAAATGAGATTGTATTTAATCTACAGAATCAACACTCTCCATTTTTTCACAGCGTAGTTTCCGGTATTTTCTATTCCGATGATATGGACAAGAAATTCTATGAAAACCGTGCAAATATTTTTAAAGAGAGTCGGCTAGTACACAGCAAAATGCTCTCAACTTTCCAATTAATATTGGAAGTACACGTAGCGTCGGTGCTTGCGCCACAAAATGCCACTGTAGAACTAACTAACAATTTTCCGTATAATTATTATAGCTGGAGATACATTAATTTAAAGGGCTGTCCAGCTAATAACACAATCTCTTATGCTTCAGCATCACGGCCAGGATTTACCAGATACACTCGTTCGGAATACCTTAATTTTCCCCAAAAATATTTAATTATGAGAATAGACCGTTTACGCTTCGTAAGCTGTCATCGTGAACAACACAACTGGATACATAATTTAAAAGAGTTGACAACTGCACTAGATTTGGCTACGTGGCTTTCACTTGGGCTAACCATTCTAATATTTTCTATAGTAATTTCACAATCAAATCGACTTTACGCATGGATTCAAGATTCAAAAGGGAACGTAAAACCCCCCGATATATTTGGAACAGTATTTCAACTTTATTCAACTTTTTTGGATCAGCAAGTGCAGGTGTTTGATAGAAAAATTGTTTTAAATAATGGGATGTTATGGTGGTCATTAATGTTTCTACCTGTGATGTTCTTGATCTTGAACAATGAATACAAAGGGGACAATATTACCAGACTTACAGTTGCCTCGCCGCTTGTACCGTTTGACACATTTCAATCTCTGGTGAAAAATAGATTTGATGTGTATGTACTCCCACATTTGTTGTCAGAATTTGAGGAAAGTCTGCTTCCAACATTGGATATGGATGAGCGTGATTTTCATCAGAGTAACGATCATGAGGCATTTCCGGTAGTTTCCCAGCTCTGGTTTTACTTCAATCTGCAATATTCAAGTGCTTGGAGGTTGTTGGATCAAATTCTGGAAGAAACGTCCCTCCAAATAGCATACTTTTTAAAGAATTCTAAAATATTTCCTACATGGCCAACTGCTAAATACGTTGGCAAACAATATTTTGCCTTTGAGCAATTAACTAGTCCTCATCTTGAAAAGTGTGACCGTTCGGCAGTTATACTTGAGGAAAATACTGCGCGGATAATTTATACAAACTACTCTAAATTAGGAGCGCCAGTGTTTTTTGGGAAGGATGTAATTTTTGAGCATTATCGAGGTTTTAACTTAATCGGGCATTTTGATGTAAAAACGATTTGGAGAGTGAAGCTTTTTGGACAAAGCGGGATAGTTGAGTGGTGGAAAAGGTATTTTGCGGGGTCGGTTGATAGATTAGCGCACATGAAACAAAAAAACATCACTGGATTGTCGGAGAAAAGTAGAACAGTAAATCGTCAAACAGGAAGTTTAGTATTGTTAATTATTCCTAGCGTTGGTCTGACCCTGTCTATTTTAATATTTATTGGGTGGGAAAATGGGCTGAATATACATTTAGTAAGGAAGAATGGTTTGGGAGTATTTTGTGGCTTTACCGAACGAAAGGAAACCACGAAGGTGGAGGATAGTCCTTTAAATATTTTGTTTGTTAGGTCCATAAACAGATGAGGAATTGAAACATAGTTCTTGCATGAAGATTTATGAATTAAGATGGGATGGACCAAGGTTTTATTTCACTTTGTAATTTGTTTCACTGGTTCATAGTTTTTTGGAGTCAATGCAAAATTTTTTAAGGAAGTTATGAATGATATGTACAGCAAAGTAATGGGCAAGAAGTTAATAGTAGGAATTATTGGGCTACTCTGTATGAGGCAGGCATGGACGCTGGGTTTTAAAGCAAGTGGGCAGACCCATTAAATCCCGGGTTTTAGTTGGTCACCCGGCTGACGATTGTGCCGGGTGCTTTGGTTTTATTCAAAATAACATGCATTCATATGGAGCCATAGAAAGCCAGCCAAATGTACACCAAATGGGTATGCACAGACCCATTAAAACCCGTTAAAACCCATAAAACCCGCGGATACGGGTTTCTATCTCCATACCCGCGGGTTTTGACCATGCCTGGTATGAGGTATTTTTGTAATTCATTACTAACTACGATACTACGAAACGATATTGAAGATGGAATTCATAGAAGTTAAACATAGTATATCTGTAGAAGTTAGGATTTACAGTGTAATTACTTAAATATGTAGTTGCATGGTACTCAGATGAGTTTTAAAAAGAATACTATTATTTGAAATGTCTGTAATTTAAAAATCGCTTTTAACATACCGTTGTTTTGATTGTTTCTCATACTTCACCCAATCACTCTAAGCCTTGGGATGTACCCGTATTATGTATAGACAAGTCATTTGAGACCACAAGTTGCATATTTTGAATATTCTGGGCATGGCTGCATATTGCATATTCATTTAACTGTTTAAAATGGCATATTTTGACCCAAGAGTGAGCATAAGTATACACCAAGTATTTCATTCATGTTAACAATTTATTTCAGCTTACGCTTATCAAAAATTCAAATGAAGAATAAAAGATTACTGCTGCCATGATCTAAACAATTTTACAGAAAAAGATACTATCTTTTATATTTCAAAAATTGCAATTTTTAATGCAAAATGTCGTAAGATATCTGTAATAGCCTTGCTCATACCGTGTAAATTAACAATAAAAAGTTTTTTACGAGTGTAAATACGTATAAGGCTTAAGCAAAATATTTAGATAACACTGCCAAAGGACTATTCTATTCCAGTAAACTCATAATAATGTAAACTCAAAAAAAAAAAAAAATTGGATACAAACTCAAACTCAAAATTGGATACAAATAAAGTAGGCATTAATTATCATTTTTAGTTTTATGAATATGTTTATTGTCTTTTGTAATGGATTTCGCTTTCATTCTTGATTTTCATACTTTCTATTCCATCACTTCTTTCAAATCTCGTGAAGGAATTAGGTCTTAACGCTAAACTAGTAAATTGCTTGTAAATGAGATTTCTCCAACAATGAGAAACAAAATATTACCGATTAACTTTTTTGAAGGTTTACATTTTGAAGATACGAAGAAATTTTATGAGCTGCATAGGTATCTTACAGTGCCTATCATTTCTTAGGTGCTTGGACATAATCGCTTTTAAATAGTTATTAACAAACTCCTGCAAGATGACCCAGTGCCTGCTCCTGAATTCGTAAAATACGCGTTAGTTTGCGATAGTGAAGTGTTTTCGGTTGAAGAAGAAGTTTGTTGATTTCTTCGAGATACTTAAGATGTGAATTGAAAATTACCATAGATGATACTGCCTGTATTGCAAATGCTCTGAGGCCTACTAAAATCCATTACCTAGCGTTTCCACTACCTACTACTATGATATTGTGAAATATGCATAGGTTTATAAATATTACATCCTGCCACTTTTTTTTGACAAAAAATTTTCTATGTAGGTTTTCCTTAATATGTTTGCTTGTTTTAATGCTATTCTGGTATCAGGTCGTCTTATTTTTTTGTACGCCGTCTTCTAACTTTGTATGGGAAAAAAATAAAAAACAACGGCAGCCATAACCAGCAACAATCAAACATGTATTAGTTTGTAAGTTCACTTGCTCAGCAATTTCCTCGATCTGCGTTACATACTACATTTAATGACACTCGGTGTTGTCTACATAATGATAAGTTGAAACAGAACAAAAAATTGGTGGTTCAGCACCCACCATTTAATTTTTAGTGAAAAGCTTTATTGCCTGTTTGCGTAAACAACTAGTAAGTCCAAGCTCTGTCCATAAAAATTTAAATATTTTTATGGCTTCTGCAATGACGCAAATGCACAGGCAGAGTCAAAAACAATAGTTGCAATATGTATGGTTTATGTGACGTACCTCTATTAGCAATTTTATCTGATTTATTATCTACATTAGCACTACTTAGTAGCGTTTTAAATGTACTACGTTAAAATATTTGTATAAATAATTACTGGGTCAGTCATTAGTAGCTTGTTAGTAACGAAAAAGGAATAATTCTTTTACATAAACACTTCAACTCAAGTTGTATCTATGAATATTTTAATATTTCTATTTCATCTACATTAACCCCCTGAAACACCAACGTATATTTTTTTTTGTTTTAGACATACCGTGTTGCTAATGAGATTCCACATAATGTTTATTTAGTATGAGTTTGTTTATGAAGCGTTTTAGTATCGCCGTGTCTTACATTTGGAAAAAAACACCATATTGTTGTTGTGAGAAAAAAAACACAAAAAACTGAAAACAACAGTTAAAATATACATAGTGTTTATGAGAAACTTTCTCCTCACTTTCATTTGATTTTTTATAACCTACATTAACTGCCTCCTAAGTTTTGTTGCTTTTATGCTTGGTCATAATTATGTTTGCAGCTCTCAGAACTCGTTGACTTAAAAAATGTCATATTATTTTGCTGCTTAATTGTTGTTATGCATATTATATACAAATTTTTTGAGTGTTTTGTTTACACATACGCCTGAAATACCTTAGGTCTTAAAACCGTAAAACTAAATGTTCCCGTTTAAAAGTTATAAACATAACTCTACTTGATTATCCTGCCTATAACTCTACTTGATTATCCTGTCTAGTCAAACATTTGCACTGAAACTGATCACTTGTGGGAACAACGAGTTTAAACTAACAACCAGTATTATTAGGTAGCGAGGGTTTCTGAGTAATTTTGAGACTGTAACAAGTGAGGACTACGACCAGAATTTATTCAAAATGTTATCCAAACTAGCCAGACGTTTTCTGCTACCCTCCGGAAACCTTGCATGGTTTGCCGGAGGGTCATCTTGTAAATTCTACAATTATCGGCACAAAGAGTACCCAAAAGTCACTCCAAAAAGTAAAAAGAAAAATCGTTTACTGTACGAACGAGCACAAAAGCTCATTGATTTATTTTACATGTGTTTCCTTGTTTATCGACTGTATGTGCAAAATGCCCAAAATGCACCTACTCGGGTTATCATTCCAACAGCGTACTATTTGGGATCATACACACTGTCCGTTGTTTTCGACTTCCAGACTTCGTTAAAAGAAGATCTCACTTTATACTTTGTAGCAGTATACATGAAAATGTTTCATGAAATTGAGACACAATATGTTAAAAGGGAATGTAGAAACATACGAAGGAATTCGCCAGTAAAGTGCAACTCGTTTCTCATGGTTTATTACATGGTTGGATTCATGCAAATTCTTCAAAATTTCTTTTTAATAAACAAAAAACCGTTGACCTATACTTACCTGACATCAATATTGGGAAAAGAATATATGCATGTGTGGGCACTAAGATTTCCACTTGTGCTAATTCAGTGCTGGATTTGGTTCAACTTATGGACAAACGCTTATTCATATACGTTTCCGATTTATGTATTCGTCTGCACTGCCATTTGCCACTTGACCGAGCTCACGTAAGAAAATCTTATTCTGTTCATGCATAGATTATTGCTGTTTTACAGTGTATTTGTAAATTACGAATATTAATATCATTGATAAATCCGCTTTTAAATTTGAATAGCTCATCCTTCATCCAAACTCAGTCGCTTCCCCGCCGGAATCATACAATGGAGTTTGTTGAAGAACTAAACGGATTTCGTGTTCTTTATTCCTTTTTCGTCGACACCTACAAAACTTGGGTCCATCCTGCTCAAAAGTTTTGTTTTGTGGTTACTAATGTGGTTACAACAATTGCATTCTATGGAGTCATAAAGTTGGACGGAGTTCAAGCGAAGATCATGGCCTTCGGTGCAGAGCTGTGTTCCATCCATTTTGCAACACTACAGAAAATTGGGTTCGTTCTTTGAGACATCTGCTAATGTTAGGAACATTTGTATAAATAGTTCTACAGCAAATTCATGTAAATGGTTTAATAGATATGTAAAAAGCTTACAAGTGTTTCGAGTAGATGTAGGACAGTTCTATTTTGTAGACAATAACACCGTTGTAATCATTTTTGATACAGTTTTAAATAGCACAATAAATTTGCTTTTGGGGGTAAATTAGGATTTTTTAGGATATGGCACATGTATAAACCTATTTCCATACATTCAGTACAGAGTATAGAAGCAAAAGAGGGATTGAACTCATTCCAAGTACATATTGATACAATATTTTGGAAATAAAATTCATTCCAATGTGCACATGGTTTTCAAAATATAATGGATCATAAATATAAATACATGCAACAAATGATTTCAATACTTCAAAACTAGCTTATTAATATGAAGACATTTATTCATAATTTTGCACGCTCGCAACAAAGTTGCACGTTATATCTTGAAAAAATGAAAAAATACTATGCAGTTAAAATTTGCCTTTACATAGTAACTTATAATTTTATTTGCCAATTCCATTTTATGACAAAACATATATTTGGGTATTCAGGCAGTTGTATTTGTCCGTACAATCATGAAGTTAATTAAGTATTATAATGAATGCATTCTTTAAACATTGTATTAGTGATTTCTCTTAAGTAAACATTGAGAAACAATCTATCAAAAATTAACATATATCATGTTTAGTGTGCAGATAAATTAATAAAACTGAATAAAAATTTGCAAAATAATTATTCCAGCATCATATGAAATCAATGCTTAAACAAATTCAGTTGAAGGTACAGTTATTGCAAGTAAAACGAACAAATCAAATTCATTTTGAACAGGTCTATCTTTTCGTGGATATTATTTTAAACTCAGCGCAGTTTGTCAGACTAGTTATGCTCCATATAAATAATGACCTCAAAAATTACAAAGTGCATGTCACATTATTCACATTATTCTTTTATTTCATTGCTGATTACAATCGTTTTATTCATTGCTGAAATTATTACTTCAATAATAAAGTCAGATGTAAGTGGCACAATGCTCGTAGCACAATAGCACACAGACTCAAAACTTACCAGACTTGCCACATCAACTATATTAATGATAGCTGTGAATTACGTCTCAATAAGATTCATTTTCACACACTATTTTATAGTACTGTTTCATAATGATGAAAAATGAGTTTTGCAGTTTGTGAAACTGTTAACGAACATTATTGTAATTATTCAAATATTGTCAAAAGGAATCAAGTGCAAGTTTCCAAAATTGCATTTACTAGAGAGGATTCATATTTAGGCTTTCAATATGCAAAAAAAATTGTACCTTCTATAACTTTTGTAATTGAAGAGATTTTGAAGTTTTTTGCAACATTCATCAATGATATCAGGCTATAAAATACTAAAATATCTCAATATGCCCCAAAATACAAGTGTTTGATGTTATTGTCTTAGGAATTTTCATGTGTCTGATGTTTTTTCTTACGCGTTTTCATTTGTCAGATATTCAGCCCTTATGCAATTTATCAAAAATAAATGTAAGAAGGCGACATGGTTCTCTGACAAATAAGCAATTGAAACTGCTTGAAAACTATTCAGACTATCAGCAATACTCATGGAATGGGGAATGTATTATGTGATATGTAAGTAATCATACGACACTTGGTAATCATCATATAACTATATATAATCTAATTATCAGAGTAAGAGAAAATATGCAAGAAAATTTAGAAAAAATGCACTAAAAATCAACAAAACAAAACATAAAATATGACAAATTTTCACAAATTTTTACACTAATTTCATGAATATTCGGCGAAACAGAAAAAACTTTTCAACTCTCATCCAATATACATATTCTAAAGAATGTTCATGCGCGTATAGGATGCACACTATCACTTAATGAATATTAACTGTGTACATAGTTATGTGTAGCTATAACTGTAACTGTATGTGCAGATAAAAAAAAATTCATAAATCTTTCCGGAAACATGTGTCCTATTTTAAGTTGAAAAATATCTAAAACATGACAAGAATGTCATTAAATGTGAGCAAACACGCTAAAATAGGACATAATATACCAAAAATCTCTCAAATATTGAATGCCATAGGAAATAGGACAAAAAAGTGCAAAATAGGACCAAATATGACAAATATTATGCAAGCATAAAACGATTTGTTTCTACATTATTTGTTTAAATATCAAAATATTTTGTTGTAGTGGAAGTAATAAAGAACAGGGCAAATCCTAAGTTCTCTTACTCTGCTAATTGTACATGAAAAATTACTCAGAAATTTATCGAAACGTAACAAATACTCCTTGTATTAGGTTCGTACTTGCTAGAATGCCAATATAATCTTCGATCGATAGATCATAAGGACGACAAGAACTTCAAGAAATTGAACCCGCCTCTTGGAAAAAATCTAAATCTTACTTGTAACCAATTACTTTTGAAGACGATGATTTCAAGTCAATTTAAAACTTCAAAATGCACCAGTGAAATTCCAACATAAAATGCAAAACAAAAAGTCCAAAGGGGGGAATATTTGAGCTGTCTCATCAGACATGTATTATGGATATATTAAGCCATTCATATGGTAGAAGCTCTTAACAGAAATTTGTAATTGTAAATTTTTCATTAAATTGTCTTTCCGCTTGATTTCAACAAACACATTAATCAGTGCATGTAAACAAGTTTTATGCTGTGCTTGTAACTTAATTAACGGACAGATTTTTAAAATTTAAAAAAAATTGGTTTGAAGTTAACATCTTGACGACACACTGAACAGTAATATTTATTTAAGCAACTAAACTTACATCTTTTGCAAATATGGTTCATGTAAGCGTAAATTACAAACGACTAAAAAGTATAACAATACCAGCATGTTATTGTAAGAATTGTTCATTAAGCAATATAAACACAAGTGTCAAGCTAACTTGTTTATGATTCAGTAGATTTAATATTTATGAACTTCACTTTCTCCCGAAATTCCATTATTTTTTTCTCTTCCTGTGCAATCAAACATTACCAGACCTACATTTTTAAGAATCCTAAATCTAAGTCCATTCCCAATAAATACAAATATAAGTGCAGACAGGAGAAATCCTGCAGCAGGAATTAAATAAAGAGCAAATGTGTTATTTTTTCTTGACGTCTCTCCAATATTTAATATTTCATTTCCACTTAAAAGATTTCTGGAGTATGTCATTTGCACTAGTGAATAATCAAAGAAATGTCTCCACCACTCAAGTATTCCACTGTGTGCTAAGTTTTTAATTCTCCAGATAACATCTTCCGGTATATGACCAAACAGATAATATCCTTGCCACAATTCGAATATCACATCCTTCCCAAAGAAAACCGGTGCCCCAAGTTTTGTAAAGTTTGTATGCACTATGAGCACCGTTTTTTCTTTCAGTATTATCACAGATTTGTCACATTTTCCGATGTGTGAATTTACCATGTCATTGGGAAAAAATTCATCATTGTGATCAAGTTCCTGTGTCACCCACTTTGGGAACAGTTTCGTGCTATTTAGGTACAATCGTAGCTGTTCAGAATTTTCAGTTAGCATTTGGTTCAATGGTATCCAAGTGATTTTTGAGAGATTGATATACCACCAAAGTAATGAAACAACTGGATACGCTTCGTGATTATTGTTTTGCTTGTAGAATCGACCTTTCTTCATAGATTGAGGAGTCAACTCTTGATCCCTTCCGGACAGAAAATGTGGTAGCACGTAAATGTTAAATTTGTGCTCAAGAAGGGATTTAAATGTGTCAAATGACATGGGTGGAACTGCGATTGTAATGTCAGTTATTCTACTTCCCTTATATTCGTTGCTTAACACAGAGAGCATTAAAGGCAGGCAAAAGACGGCTACCAGTTTGCTTAAATTTCTTTGAGCCAAGTTCATTCTGCTCAGTACAGTAGCTTGTTGATCAAGTAACAATGAAAATACTGAGAATCCAAAATCAAATTGTCTTGCAAATCTGTTGGAAACCTTGCACGAAGCAAAATTGTCAATATTTGAAAGAAAAAATGACAAAGCCATAATTGCAATGAGTAGAAATATCCATGTGTACATATCTGCTACTGTTATAAAACCCAAAAGATTCTTGAATCGGCTTATATCTTTTTGATGACAACTAACAAATCTTAGCCTGTCCAACCGAGTTGCTAAGCTTGTTTCGGGAAAGTCGATTTGAGAAATACCACTCGTTCTCCAAAGTCCTGGTCGAGAAACAGCATGGTATTTCGTCATGTTAGTTGGACATCCATTGGTATGAATAGTTCTTGGTTTATAAAGATTGTCCGCATTCCTATCAGAAAATTCTAACGTAGCATTTGAGGTTAGAAGCATTGCCATCGTGTGTATATCCAATACATCATTTATCTCAGTAGCAAAGTTTATGTCAAATGTTTTAATTTCGTTGATCACATTTTTTCTCCATTTGTAAAGTTTAGGATTCCACAAATGATTTGAAATGTACCCGGAAACAAAATTATTAAATAATGGAGGACCCTTAGACTTATATTTGATAATTTCCATGTACTCCAACAATTGGTTTCTTGAATTAGGAAGAGACTTAATATTTATGAATTTGTAGGGGTCACAATGGTCGCAGAAATAACATTGAATGAAGTATTTATCATCAAATATATTCCATATCAAATAAATTGGAGCAACCTGAGAAAACTCGGGTATTGATCTCTCTGTCGATGTCCACAATTCAATTGTCCTTGAAGTTTGGCCCTCTTGTTGATGTACTAGTACGCTATATTTCACGATAGAATCGAAATATTTTAATTTCCAGAAATCTCTATTGTAGTTTTTGATACGATAAAGCGCGACAGGATCTTTAAGGTATCTACCGAGTGAATTGAACCAAGACATATCCAAGTCTGATTGTTCAGTTGGCGGTTCTACATATACCTTAGCTTCACAATGTAAATTTTTACTTGCCAACACAAGCTTTCTTTGTAAACTGCTAAATAGCCCGTTTTGTAGAGTTGCACTTGAGATGAACTGATGTATAGCTGTATAGTTTTTATGTCCAATTTCATATGGTATTAGAATATACCATGGAGCGGCTGTGTCATAAAAATATCGAAACAAAATTATGGGCTCCTGTACGTGCTGTGAGTCGATATTATGTCCTTGGAAGTTGAAAATTCGGGTGACACAGCCTGAAAACGAGTTTAAATGTTTTGAAAGTTTTTCAGTGACCTGAGCACGATATAGGTTGATTCCAAAGAATTCTGTTTCTTGAGAATCTACAGTTATATGCATGCTAGAAATTAGCAAAATTCTAAATATAGTGCGCATGTTTGTGTTTTGTATATGCAACAAGAAATACAAACAAAAATTACTATAAAATTGCAAATATGTGATTTACAAGTTGTTCGTGAAATATTTCGGTTTCTGGTTTAAGGTGTGTTAAAGTGAATTGGAATCAGCATATCTCGAAACAAAATTCTCATGCATTGGATATTAAATGAAAGAAAATCAAATTTATTCTTATACAGTTATATTCAGTAACTAATGCTCTTTAATTATGCATATTTACGGAAATTCAGTTTTTTCAATTTTTGGAGATACAGGACGAAACATGAAAAAGGTCAAATTTTGGCTGTTAATCTGAATTGGAATCAAGAATGTTTTGATGAGATTTTAATACATTTTAGCATCTAAAACAAATCATTTTAGCCTAATTCCGTGTAAATAGTCCCTTGAAGTGGTTTTTAGCAGAAAAATTTAAAATTTGACCTTTTTATTTATTTTTAGGCGCAAAATAAAGCTTGCAGGATAACGTCATGTCTTATGAGCCAAAAAGCTACGAAATAACGTAATTTTGAGTAGAATATTTCACAATATGTGTTTTAGAATTTGTTGTGAATGTGTATAATTTCCAATTTGACGAGGAACGCTCTGTAAATTGAAAAACTGTAAATAATCAGAACAATTCCTTTCATTTGATGAAGTTCTTAACTATATTCTTTGTGTGCAGAATCAAGTTTTGAATTTCATACGCTACATGTTTTATTTTTTCCATCTTCATATGAGTTCTTCACTAACTGATCTTGAATCATATTTCATAAAATATTGGCAACGCAAACATTTATGAGCATGCTTAAATATCTAGAAGGATTTCTGAGGCCAGCTGGTTTGAGTTAATGAAATGATACAATCCAAATTAGCGATTATGTCAGTGCGTCGTCATGCACAAGATGCTACAAGGCTTAAGAAGACCTATCTACATTAACAGTTTTCAATGACGCTAAACCCTTTTCTTTGAGCATATGACTCTGCTGACTGTTGTGAAAAAGGTTAAATGACAGGATTTAAGCCTCACATTCCTTGCATTGTTTAAATTTCAATTCTTTTACGAAAGCATCCTAAGAATGTTGTGATGTAGGGCAAACGGCACACATAAAACTAATCGTACTCCGCTTACATATGTATACTTTAAAAAGCTTGTCTACCACATTTTTGTAATAATGTAGTATTTTTATTTAAAGCAAAGTTTCAACGACCGAGCTAAGCTTAGGTGTTTTTGTCTATTTCCAAAATCCGACTAACTTTCTTACTTAGCATATCATACAGTATTACGTGAACACAGAAAACAAGACAAGAATTATACTACCCAAAACGCGGACTACTTGTTAAGCTCACAAAAATCCATTTCAGCTATAGCATTGAAGAAAAGCGTGTAGTATTTCAATATTTAGACGACGTGTTCTGCCTCGCGTTCATAAGTAATTTTTACATGAACTCAAAAGTGTTAGACGTTCTAAATTCACAAAAAGAACATTTTTTTTTTACATTTTACTGTGAAATTGGATGTCAAGTGGGTAAATTTTAGTAGGTTAGTAATGTTCAGAGTATCTGCAGAGAAGACGTTATCTTTTTGTGTTACGTATGGTTAAAATATATGAAACCATTTATTTGGAATATTATGAGTATTGACTTTTAAAAAGCTTTTGTTGTTTCAACTCAAAACATGATGTACAAGTTTGCAGTATTTATATTTATCATAAGACTTTAAAGCAATAACATGTTAACTGTGTAATCAACAATTTGACTGTAAATATTTTGTGCTACGTCTCGTTGTACTTGACGCATCGGACCAATGTTATACCGACTGTCCGAACAAGATTGTATTCTCCTCCTCTCAATTCTCAATTGATTGCAACTTGATTTCGTTGCCCAAATGTTCTTAAATTTTAATTCATTTTGGTATGGAATGTCTGCCAAATGCGTCAGTACAAATATATCTACAGCTAATAATGCCACAATGACCAAGCATGCAACATAACCAGATATAGAAATAACCTTGTACATTTTTATTAGCACATAACAACAAACACTGGCAATGAGAATATCACATGTCAACAAAACCAGCCACATGTCTTCAGCAAATTCATTGCCCAATTTTATCAAAATTGTAGCTTTTTAAAGAATTTAAAGCTTGACACATGATTTGTAAATAAAAATATTCATGGAACGAGCTAAGAACTGCCCACGTGTAGCAAATGTGAAAATACTGCCTTCATTTTCATTTTATGAAATCTGATCGATTTGAAGCTCCTTTGCGTGGACGGTCTCAATTAATTTGAAATGGTTGTATTTTCATCGATTCCAATTATTTGAGCTTCTATTCTCAGACATAATTATTTCCAATTCTGTTATTAGATATTGCTAATAATACTGAGCAATATTAATGCATTCAAAATTGTTTCTACATTGCAACAAGCGAAGTGATACCACCTTTGTTGGGAATCTATAAAATTTTAAGTTGGATCATACCAATTTCCTTAACGTTAAGATATTTTAAAATTCAGTAGCTTTCTTGGTAAATTTTGATTAGTGCCTACATTACGAGTTTCCTATGAAATTACAACGTGGTAGTTAGGAGGAATAAAATCGTATATTGATTTAGGTTACTTAATGTAAAACATGGCGTTTAATTATTCAGATATTTTTTTGAGCGGAAGGATAATATGTTTGCACATCAAGAAAGGCTTTGACTAGGTGATGAAATTTGGAAAATTCCATAGTGGTATGATAGTAGCAAGACTGATAAAACACAGCTACTAAAAGCATTGACATTATAACTTATTCCTACCTAAAGCACCTCTGAACAGGTATTCAATATATAATTGTTTTTGCTATATAGTATGAAAATATTCCTTTACGGCACGGATAATGTAAACTTTACTATTGAATTGGAGGTAGTTATGTATTAAAAATTCAAACATAATTGATCATATTAAAACTATGTGTCTTTAATTTAGACAAGTAAAAGTACTTGAATACACTCAAAATTTCATAACTTAAATTATTTAGTTCTACTTCAAGTTTTCAAAAAACGGTTGAAAAACTTTAAACAAAATTTCACCATCTCCAAAGCTGCTTGTTCCTCAGAAAGAAAAACTTCAGACAAGGCTACGTCTATTCAGAACTTTTCGGTAGAGACTGCAAAAACCATTAAATGTGGTTACGCGGCTGGGGTTATTAGAATACTACTCCAAAAGCTTCCGTCCTATATTACATACATGCATACAAGTGTATTAAGAGCAGTGAAAATATTGAGAATTCTTAGTCGTAACTGCGACGCACATGACAATCTTAGTAGACTTTAGTTAGCAAGTTGGGATTTAAATGGCATTAAGGTGGTACTGCTTGCTTTAAATAAGTAAAGCAGTATTTTTTTATATTAAAGAACACTTTCTTAGAACAGAACCTCATGTAAAACCGGAACTTACCTTCACATTTGCCATACGTTTACCTGAGCAATAGTGCCTTTATGTTTAAAGTTCACATTTTTTACTTAATAGACCTTAAAAAATATTTAAAGGGATTCCTTGGCAAGCTACTTCAAGCAGTAAAAATATATTATTCCATATTTTTAAAAATATATATCTTCGTCTTCACATGCATCCAGTGTTTTTGCTGGTAGTAACTGGTGTAGTGGTATATCGTTAAATCATAGTGTTCGCTTGAGAAATCAAAAAGTTTAATTATAAACTTTATTAAAAGCTTTGTACGCTCCAACAATGTACACCACTACTTTATCCTGTTTGATGTGCTTGTCTACACTGCAAACGGTTCTAAGTGAAATTATAAAGCATGGTAGATTACGTGTCAGGGATTTCAACCATTTTTACAAAGACAATCCAAAGGACTTGCACAGGCTGTATGGTTTTAAAAATATTCCGAAAGATGTGGAAATATCCAAAAACATAGAAGCACTGCCACTTGATGATCTTGTATTCTTCACTTCAATGTTTGGATCTCAGCGCTGCCTACTTTTTGTCGATAATTACTTCGGACGTGACATTCCAAAAGAGGTAGAATATCCAATAATATTGCGGCAGCTAATACCTGGATTTTTATGGCCATTGAAAAAACTGAATAAACGCGCACGGACATTCTGGTTGCCGATAAGTAGCATTGCTCCCAACATGTCAAGAATTTGGTATTTACCTACACCGTGCCGTTTGTTGGATGCGAAATATATGCCATCGTGGTACAACAACTGTTTATTTCAGCTTCAGTTCCTTAGACACAGCATGAAATCAATACCTTGGCTGTGCGAAATTCACATCTCAGTTTTCATTATGAAACCCAACGTTTCACGAAACTTTTATATTCCATTAGCTTTTAGACATGATGATAATTTGCGGGAAGGTGTTTTACCCACCACTGCTACTGTGCGCATTGCAATGATTCCAAACAAAACATTTTCGAGCTTTGATGATACATTTAATTGGCTTGCACGCACATTCACTGGTCTACCTGAAGATTCCGGTAAACCTCTGAATACTTTTTCTGACGTTGTGCTGCTTTCTAGGATATTTAAAGACAAATCAGTGAGATATGTATATTGTGGCCAGTGCTGGCCAAAAAACCACATCAAACTTTCAAATATTTCTTTGCATGAATGCTTTAAAGGAACACCTATAGCATCTGTGCCTTGTATTCCTAAATCAGTTGCCTTAGACGGATTTTATGGAAATACTCTCGAATTCGAGCGTCATATGGAACTATGTGAGCATCATTTCCATAAATCTCTACTTCTTTCTCAAAACTCTGCCGAAGATGATTTCCTTCGTGCACAAGTTAACGTTATTTGGAAGTTGCTGCATAACTACACCTATCCAATACCGAATCATGAGATATGCAGTAACGGTAAATTACTAAAGGGTTTTCGATCTAATCCACCAATAACATTAGAAGCATTTACGCTTTGGGGAGTCACTGGAAAAAATAGATATGACTTCACATTTGCCGACAGCGTAAATAGCTTACGGTTTGTTGCTTGTGGGGCTCCAAACTTCGGTTCCCTTGAGTTTAACGAACTGTTCAACGTGTTTGACTCGTATATTTGGTTGTTTATTATAGCAACCAGTGTCTATTTAGCAATATCCTTGAAATTCCTTAAAGCTCACAAAATCAACAGCGCTAGCTACCACTTTGAAACAATCTTAAGAGCTTATCTTACACAGGACGTATCAGAGCATATTTCGAGAAGGGTTTCCACCACCAGGTTTGTTTTGTGCTCCTTTTATCTCGCTACCATTGTACTAAATAATGCATGGAAAAATGACAACGTGTACAATATGGTACAACCACGAAAACTAATGCATCCGGAGACTCTTGAAAATCTTGTTGATGGTAAATACCAAATTTATAGTAGAGGCTCCTACGTTTCTTCCTGGGATACAGATAAAACGTTTCCCGAAAAGTTTACAATATTTACAAGTCATCTGATTGGGTCTGAAGAACCCACTCTTTTATTACAATCTGAGGTTGGAATAAATGTAGGAATGACATATCCCAGGATTAGTCAGGTAGACCATCTACTCTACAATAATTCATCCCTACATCCATCGAAACTCACCCTTCTTCAAGACGCTTGGACAACAGCACGTGAAACCTTTTGGAATAAAAGTGCAGACGTATTTATGGTAGAGCGGTTTTTTAAGCATGTCTACCTCAACTCGGAAGAAAAAGTACTGTGGAAACATTTAAAAGCTTGCGCACATTCCACACTGGCATTGCCAGGTCCCATGTGCTATCGATATTCTAGGAAATTGCAACAGTCGAACATATCCACAGGTTTTATTCACCTAGGCAAAAAAGAAACGTACAACAAAATCTACAGAGGATTTAAAACTATGGACAACACTCCTGTGTGGTTATCTTTGCGATTTAAGAAAGTTGTCGAAACTGGAATTTTGGATTGGTGGCAAAATTATATAAAACAAATAGCTGAGAATCGGATATTTTATGATCGAACTGAGCTAAAAAGGCCAACGATGAAAGGAAATGTTTTGATAATATTGTCGTATTATTATTTGGAATAAGTTTGTCGTTGTGTGCAGTTACTCTTGAATGCCGACATGCCCTTTTGACTTTTATAAAGAAAGTGATATTTTTCCTTTACAATAATGTCCGGAAATGGTTGATTCATAAAATATATCTCAGTACGTTATGGTCAATACGAACACTGGTATCCAGTTTTAGAAATATTTGGCTAATCACTAATGATGATATAGCACCTTGGATAATGATGAATAGAATTATACGCATGTCATTAAATTAAACGCATAGTTCTATAAAGCCGAGTCATTTGAATTTATGCTTAAATCTGAAGATGCATTAGTCATTTTATGAGTAGTACAGAAATAAATCAAACAAACCAGACATTTTTATCAAAAAATAGCACAATATTTGGCGATTACAGTTTGGACATTGATTGAAACGTTTTTATTCATAAAGCAAATCTTTGTCAATGCTAAAGTTCTATTCATGCCATACATTGAAATATTTAAAGAGTTGAAGAGTGCTGCTTGAAAAGAGTGGTTTGTCGAGGATAAGTCAAGGAACAATTTGATTTCTTGAGTTGACTCGGCCCCTCACCAAGTTTTTGCTAGTCTACAGTTCATACAAAAATATTGTAAAGGAAGCTTGAATTATAATGCTTAGAATGCATTACGATATATCATGTAGTAGAATTGATTTCAAACTGGACAGTTTTACCACTTGTATTTGATTACAACGTGAGATTGCAAAGTTTAGAAGGATCTCTAACAAGCTAACTACCACTTGTAAGTTATGGCATGAATGAAGTAGAAAATTAATTTCTACCTCATTTATCTTAAAAAGCAACATTTCTAAATAGACAGTGGAAACAGAGGTTATGTCAAAGTCATATCAAAGCATTTAAATTTGTTTCTCCATTTTGACAAACGCAAAATTTTTCTTGAAAAAAACGATAAGATTGTAAGTCAGATAATGCCATTTTGTTTAATATTCAGATACTTTAAGATTTAATACCTTCAATGGTAAATTTGAATTGCTGCAAGCATTACTTGTTGTCTGTGAAGTTGAAAAATATGGCAGTTAATTGTAATAAAATATTATTTTAGATCAACTGATGCAGAGCATAGCATTAAATCATTCAGATGATTTCGTGTGTTTTCGTATTTGTGTTTTATGTGCACATCATGCCTGCTTGGCTCTGGCAACGTGATAGAATTTGGGAGAGTTTCTTGATGTTATGACAATAAGAAGACTGTTATAACTCAGTTATTAAGATAATTAAAAATTATGATACTACCTAAAGCATTTCTAAACACGAAGTTAATACATAATTTCTTTGATATTTCAAATTTTATAACTCAGCTTTTTACCTACGAGCTTACAAAAAGATGCTTTAGAAAGTTAGGAAACATGAACTGGATGTACACCCGTGTGCCCGTACACTTCTCTAGAAATGCATCAATCAAATGCCACTACATATATTAGCTACCTATAACTGCTTTATTGTTAGCATATTAAGGAATCGTGTTTGCAATATCAATCATTAAATTGTTCTAATTAAAATGCAAAACTATTACAAAACAAAATTATGAAATCTTTAATTACATTACCTGGGAACAAATAACATTTGATATTACTGAAAAGTTGTATTTGCTACAATTAATTAAATTTTGAACCATTTCCCCTTTCCATATCGTGAAACTATTTTGGATTATTTTGTGAACCAAACCTGTAAGTACTACATTATCAACTGTATTTAGTCCTAATAAAGTTTATTCAGCTAAATTTTTAGAAGCGGTCCTGAACAAATAGCGACTTTTTAAAGTCGTTTGGCTATAAACTTTGGCTTTAAACGATCGTTGGTAGTCTCAAAATGTATAAATTTTTATTAATCAGTAGCAGAAAACTGCATTATTTAAGCAGCAGTAAAACGTTAATAGTGTAATTAACAATGTTTCAATATAGATTTGTTTTTGGTGAGCTTTCAAAAAGGGCTATCCCGTAATAAAAGGAAAGTGGCTCTAGAGCTCTTAGCAGCTTCCTCCAAATTCGGAATTCTGAATGTTTTCGGGTATCCAATTCTTGTCGGTCGATGAAACCCCAATGATATTGAATCAACTGCCTACTGAACACATGACATTCGGCAATTATTGGTACAGTTTCATATATCACAGCGCAGACGTTTCCCCCAATATATAGAAACACGAGATACAACTCAGTCGGAAGCACTGTGCGGAACTTGATCACAATAATGTTACAAACAATCAGAATGACTGGCCCAAAAAACATTAAAACTC
>JAQIXX010002824.1:0-22355 GCA_034700605.1 Willowsia nigromaculata | reverse complement strand
CACCAGGGATTTTTCAGGTTGACCAGGGATGGCAAACTTCGTGCTCCCGAGCCATTTGTAAGAATTTCCATGTCCGGATGTATATATTCAATTTACGCAGGTTTTCATTTTTTAAACCTATTAACAAATATTTGCTCTATACACCAAAAGTATTTGTATTGCCTTATAAGCATTTTGATATGCCTAACCTTGTAATTCTCAATGTACCCCAAAATATGTGTGTTGGCATTGACAGGTGTTTTCCAGGCTACAATCTTAATAGCTCTGTGAGTAAATAAATATTCCATAATATATCATTAAATATTGTCTATTTCGGAATTCTCAACACCAAAATCGTCAACTTACCAAAATTGATTATTGATTGAAGCATGGTCTGATTACGACACACTTCATCCTGCGATTGCAATTGAAGATTGAAGGCAATTGGGATTGCTGATTCCCAGAAGCTAAAAAATTGGAGATCGGTAAAGCTTTAATCAAAACTTGTATTCATATGAAATTCATATTCCTTCCCTTTTAAATTTTGCATTTGCTACAGTATAATTAATGAATGAAAATACATGTCCTCGTTTGATTGAAGTGGTCTACATGAATCTAACTCATTTATAGTGACGGTCGTAGGACCTTACTTATAATTTCTTTTCGTATTCCAATATATATCATATGACAACTAGTACGTAATATTCCTTGTCAGTGCTCCCCATGCTTCATTGAATTACTTACTTTCCCAATAACTTGTTGCTCTTGTCGTCACTTTGTAAAGAATGCCAGCATTACATTTTAGGTAGGGGTCCTACATAATTGGAAATTGTGATGAAAAAATGTAAAGTGAAGAAAACCCGTTTAAAAGCGATAAGATACTTCTTGTTAAATAATACGTGTAACTTTTGTGATAAATGCCATAATTATATAGGCGACAAGAAAAAACCGTAGTATTATGTCCAAAATTGGTGAAAGTAAATATAAATGAAAAATAAAATAACTATTCATTTTTTAAACAGGAATTCAACGAAACATACTTTTTGCAGATTAATCATAAGTAATTGCTATTCTTAGGATAATATGCACTCTTTTACATTGGTGTTATGTCACATCACATTATTTTATATAATCTTACTGGTAAAGGATTGTTTAGGAAAATTAGAGACATGTGAACTGAGAATATGGTTACTGTGCATGTGGAATTATTTTTCTTCAAAAGGACACATATTAAGCTTGTTGGAAGTTGGAATACTTTTAGCACGAATATTTTATGTTAGGTACTTGCTACGGTAAATACGAGCTTTAAAGCATTAATTTGAGAAAACTGTAACCATATATGCGAACAAATAAGTTGCGTACATATATACAAACAAATAAATTACGTGATAGAGTCGGACTCAACTTGTTTAACTTTAAATAGACTGACTGACTGAATAACTAGCAATTTGTACATACATTTTTGCCGTCCACAATTTTATAAAATCGAATCAATAGTAATCAGAACGTAATAAACAGCACATTAGTTTCACTTTCACAATTGCATCACATTAATTTAGTGATAATCAATATGTTATACCCAGAACGTATACCCGAAATTTTATATAAATATGTCCAAACATTCATTTACTCTTCATTTGCTCTATGTCTATTCTAATAAGAAATTAGAGCCGGAATTTTCACCCGTAGAACTTTCTGGTCACATAAAATATTATGTTTGTTCTCAATTTGAAACTTTATTTGGGTCATTGGAGATGTTCAATCACAATGTGAATCCAAACGAGGACTTAATAATTTTCTGCGATTAATATACGCTTCACATGATGCTGTTGTTCAGTTAATCACCTAAAAGAAATTTTGGTTAGGTTGTGACTTGTTTTTAAACGTAAATTTTGCAAAGTCATATGGAAGCAATGATACTTACAACTGAAGCACAAACAACAAAGCTTCAAGGGTATCCGTACTTTTTAGACCCGTGCATTTGTTATTTGCATACACGGCATTGGTTGTAGGTTTTAGTACATACTTATATTGGCAATGGAGTGGAAATCGATGCTTATGATAGTTAAGTGAATCGGTATTTGTTCATTGAAGTTATGCAAATCTTGAAAAATCATGATTTGTATTATCTTCTATGATATTCGAGACATTTGTCCAGCAAAGGATATACACATCTACATGTCCAGCATTGTATTAAAGAAAAATGTGAAGTTGTAATTCCGTTTCCACCCTGGGAAACAAAAATATTTTCTAAAACTGTCTATTTGCAATTTGAGATCCTAGATTTGCATTTGTTGGATTTCTAATTCAAGATCTTGGAATTGCGATTAGAAAATCTGTCCCAGCACACTAGCGATTTCAAAATCAGAAAATATGTCGGTCTTTTGCTTTGAATTATGGTTTATTATGCTGCTGTTCTAATTGATATATGTTTTACAGTGGGTGAGAGATAAATTACAAAAATCTTGTAAAGTTGGCATCAATAATTGTATTCTTTTGCGGCACACGTGAAATCCTTTTAATATCCGCTGAAATTCTTCATTTAACGGTAAAATTCCAGATGTTAAAAATTATTCATCATTCATGTTTTTAGAATGAAATAAAATATTACGGAACATGCTTTTTGATTCGAATTGCATAAAACTTCTCTTAACAGTGTGTTTGTTGAAGCCAAAACACGAAATGATATTTCCGTTCACATATTAAAAGGAGCAGACAGTAATGCAATTTCTCTGAAAGGATGTAAGCGACTTACTATCAATTACACAACAACCATTGTAATGTAAACGTGGGCTGAAATGGCACTGTTCACACAAAAACTATGTTGTAAATGTTGAATTAGTATGATTTTCTTACCAATTTAGATGGTTAGTTTAACATTTACCTACTTTAACACGAACATGGAAATTCTTAAATTCTTTACGGATTATTAAGTCGATCACCAAGGATAACCATGTAAATTAATGTGGCATAAAATCGGCATTGCCGCTCCCGAAAAAACAGGAATTTGGGGGACCCGTCTTTTGCTAACCAGGGATTTTTCTACACAAAAAAGCAGGAATTTCCGGTAAACATATACTAGCAGATTTCTGGGATTTTTACATTTTACCAGAGATTTTGCCTTAGAGTAAGAAAGGGTTCATCAGAGATCAGAGAGTTTCCAAGTTGACAATGGATGGCAAATTCATCGCTCCAGACACATTAGTAAGAATTTCCATGTCCGTTTTGTGAATTGCTTGGAAACTTCACAAATACCTCACAAAAACCACATAAACCCTAAAGGAAATGGGGGATAATAACAATAAGGATTGCCTCTAAAAATTTAATTAAAACATGAATATGTATATCTATTAGAATTGTAGATGGAAACAAAGCTAAGTGCAAGTTTTGTTGTGATTCAACGTGCTTGTGGACATACACAAAAAGGCTTAACCCGCATCTAAGTGCATTTTAGAACTTCATCGTAAAAACACTTGATATCAAGTATTGCCAGTACATCTAGTTGATTCTGCTTCAATTTTCCGAAAGCATGTCACGTTGTGCGGCACTTATGTCCTGGCTTATGTGTGATGGCTGTGATAAACTAATTATATTCTAGTGCATCGTGTTATGGCGCGTGTATAACTGAAGGTTTTATTAGAGATGGTTTTTTTTATTTTATTCTCCAATTCGTTTGCATTTGATTATTTGTGGAAATATACCCTAAACTAATATATGGGGTTATGCAAAACACAACCTTTGCCAGTCGTATTGCTATAAATTAATAATTGCATTGAATATTTAATATTTTCTGAAAATATGCATACATATTAATATGGGAAAACCGATTCATTCCGTAATATTATTTCATACTTTACATTACCATTACAGCAAATGAGCGGAAAATTAAATAAATTCTAAGTTACCCAAGACGCAAAAAACATGCAGTTATTGGAGTAAAATTTACATAATTATAGTCTAATTTTAAGATATAAAAACATCTCTAGAAGTAAATGATTTTGCTGTCTCTGGAGGTGACATATTCCCCATAATTCAACAAATAACAATTCAGAGAATTCAAAGGAACCAGTTACTAAATATATCCTGTTCCTATATGCCGCAAGCTTCCGGGTGTAAAAATGTGACGCGGTTGTTTTAATGACGTTTAGCTTAATCATTGTATGCATTACGACACTTTTGTTACTGCTGTGATTCGATATACGTACTTTTACATACCTTTAAAACAGGTATAGTAAAATATTATTCTAGAAATGCTTGTGGACTTTATTGAAAAATGCCATGTGCTTGTTATGTTCCTCACTCCGTATATTGAAGATTTACTCAGTAAGACCAATTAATACGTTTGTTTGCAGGACTTCTAAAACTCCAAAGATTTCGTATTTTGAATAAAGCTAACTAAAATATAGTCGGCAAAAATGTTTAAGGTGAAAATTTAGACAACACTGTTGGCTCAAAACTTTCAAAAATAAAATTGTAAAGTACAAACTATTGGTTTGCACTGCATATGTGTGATAGCTATTAGAAATTTATGGTTCAAATGCTTCAAATTTACCTATACTTTGGATACTCTCAAATTTGTGAAAGATTTTGCATTTCATTTCCATTAAGCTGTGAAATGTGCATAGAATGTCTTTCAAAAATAATAACTGCTTTCGTCGAAGTTTGGATCTGTGAAAATACTAGTTATTTCAAATGTATGTATAGGTATTTGAGTTTCGGATACTACTAACTAGGTAACCTTTTTAGGTGATAGTCGAGTTGAAAGTTCTTATTAGTCGATTTTGTATATTTCTTTCATGGAAAATCCGAATATGCAATCAGTTTGGTGTGAAAATGTAGTTTACTAATTTTAAACAGCGTATCAAATTTACCACTCCGCAAGCTCCCTAATACTGCTGACGGTTAGCGCTTCCGATCAGATGCATACGTTAAACAACAATGCATTGTTCACTCTGGAGAAATCTTTCTCCTCATTATATTCTGCTGTACTGCCCGCATGAAACGATACTATTTTCTGACTTTCTTTAAATGAAAAAACTCATTTGAACCAAAACAGAAGGACAAAATTAAGATAGAACACTGGATTGCAATGATCAAAATACAGGAGCTTTTAAACTAATTCGTCAAAATTTCATTATTAACCAGTGGTGTAGTAGAAATTGTAAGAGATTTCTCCAGAGTGAGCAATGAAGTGGTGTATAACGTGTGTTTGTGAAAGCTCTAAATGTCAGCCGTATTCTAGAGGCGCGGAGTTGTAAGTTTGATGCGCTGTTTAAAATTAGTAAACAGCATTTTCACACCATACTGATTGCATATTCGGATTTCCCATGCCTGAAATATACAGAATGGACTAATTAGAACTTTTCACTCAACTATCACCTAAAAAGGTTACCTGGTAAGAGTGATATGATGATATATGAGAAGTATGAGAACAAAGGACTCAACTCAATGTGAAATTCTCGGCCTGCAAATCATTATAGTGATTTATTCTCTGTGAACAGCTTATTGGTGTTGCCTTGCTTCTTTACAATTTGTCAAATAGTTACATCCATCGTTGTAAGCTTTCGTGGAACAAATAAAACGTTTATAAGTTCAAGAGGTAGATGAATTCCATGTTTTGACAACTTGACACAAAACAAAATTCTATGCTATCCCAACCATATGATCATGATCACAAATCTGTTGCCCCAAAAACTGCCCTCATATTCTCGGAAAAGCTTGTTCATTATGTCATGTGCTGGGAGAACCGCATTTGAGTTTTCATTACAAGCAAAATGCTTGTGTAGCTTAAAATCGCAATTCTATGAAGTTTAAGTGTCCCCTTCCACTCGAAAGAAGTACATGGGATTAAATGTTAGCTTGTTGTTAATTGCTCTTCAATTTGCAAGTTGCAACGATATCAAAACAACAAATGAGTGATCTGATTAGAGGACATGCTACATTACGTGTCATACTGTATTCTTAAAATCATCGGACTAGTTTCCTTTCTGATTTATGTGATGCAGCCATCATTAGATGATCATAATATTTTGCGATTTAAGATGTGGGTGTTTTAGTATAAAGAGGTCAACCTCTGCATGCTGAATTTAATGATGATTATAATATACGAGTGGGATCGATGGTTGATCTAGTAGCACTTTTTTGCAGTTGCAGACGTCCTATATAATTAGTGTGAGATTTTTATTTATGTAATTTATTTAGAATGATGTAAAGGAATTTCATGGAATCATAATGGAAATGAGTTCTCGCTTCAGAGCATTTTATGAACACCTATAAATACTTAATGATCATCAGTTACCATAGAAATCAGTTATGCGTATAATTTATTGATCTGTAATTTTCTTTTATGCTGAGAGTGCAAGCTAATAATCCATTCATAATTATATACATTTTATATTTCTTTGGAATAATTGTGCAAAGACTGTGAATTTTCATGACTCTTTTACACAAAAAGAGATTTCTGCTTTCTTTATTTACAATTTTGTCTGTTGACTACTAACGTATTTATTATTACGCAATTAAATATAATTGATTCCATTTTACACATCAGTTACAGTTGCTCTTGAATTAGGGTTTAACGCATCAAGAAAATTCAAGGGAAGAACTGCAGATTCCCTAGATACAACTAATGTTGTCGCACGACCACCTCGAAAACTGCTTTCAGCCAAAGGTTTGCCATTCTGGTCATACTTATAATGATGTCCACCACGAGGACTGCTTTCATTACTTTTACTACTTCTTATTGTATTATTTCTGATGATGGATTTTTGAGATGGTGTCCATGTAGAGCCCTCAGTGAAAGTTCCGTTAGTAATTGTCCCTCTGCCCCTCATGGTACTCTGACTTTTTCTGCTTATAAATGGTACCCATCCTGGCAACAGAGACTTAAACATATCTCGAAATTTGCTATTCAAAAATGCATAGAGTATCGGGTTTATGCTGCTGTTCCAACTTCCCAGCCATTGAGCAAAAGGCATTAAGATTTCCAGCAAATTAGATTCCGCGTCACTCAGTTTTTTTGTAAATTTGACACGTGTGACGATAATGTAGAGAGGTAACCAACTTAGAAGAAACGCGAGAGTAACTATGCTCAACATTTTGCGGACGCCATGACGAGTTCGGCGATGCATTTTTGAGATGCTCGCAGCGGAAGCAGAATCATGAGGAACCTTACGATTGGATACGTGACACCAAGTTGTCACATTTGATATGCTGATTAAAATCAAAGGGAGGGTATAACAGCAAAACAGATTGGCAACAAGGAAGTAGATATTCCCTTGCGTTTTGTCCTCCCAGGTCTCGGTACAATATGAAATTCCATCCTTTTCTGAGTATACTACGTTGAAAATCACAGCCCATGGGATGGTGAGTAGCAATGAAATAGTCCAAATAAAGCATATTGTTACTAGAGCTTGACGCTTTGACAGACCCCGAGGTTGCTCCAAGAGACGGTAAATTGCTTTACATCTGCATTTTCAACAAAAGAGAGAAATACATTAAATTTACTAATATTAGAAAAACTGTGGAAAGTCATGTATGGATTTAAAGGCTTTTATGAGTCACTCACCTGTCTAATGAAATTGCTGCTAAGGAATAAGCTGAAGCACAAACAGAGACACCCTGGACATAGGCTACGCCTTTGCACATCACTGAGCCAAGGATCCACGCTATAAATTGTCAATCAAAAAATGTAACAATATGTAACTGTGCAATGTGCAACTGGTAAACATATAATGCTAATGGTCATAAGCCTTAGTGTACTCTCGTCTCGTATACACAAAAATTTCTACGAAAATTTAACTGTTAGGCTCAAATTCCATTACGTGACATAAGATTAATGAAGCCCTCTTCTCGCTTTTCAAATTTGTAATTTATGTATTGAGAGAGAGCTTTAGTAATTTGACTTACGTGTAAAAATATTGGACAAAAGTGTTGCTGGCACACAAAACACAATCACGAACAAATCTGCAACAGCCAGATTCATGATGAACATGTTCGTTACAGTCCGCATTCGGGGTCTTCTTATCACCACCAAAATTACCATCAAGTTTCCAATAATGCCAATGATTAATATCAGTGTGTAAGCTATTACAAGAGTGATCGTCCATTCTAAGCTGTGTCTCAAATATTTCTCGTCAAGCACTGCCCAGAAATTATCCAGTAAAGATTTGCTTTCCCAGTCATGGGATTCGTGCATTGAAACGTTTAAAAATTCGCTACAATTTTGTTCATTGGTCATATTACTATCACTCGAAAAGAGCAGTCCATTCGCTAAATCGTTGCTTTGCTCTGAGTTTACCGCATTATGGACTTTACCACTTATAAACACATCCCTATTGTAATTGTGAACCGACTTTGCGTTGGTAGTTTGCGGGAACAGTCTAATGTCATTATTTATAGGAACTGGTGAGATCAAATTAAAGGGATCCATGTTTTCTCCGAAAACTTTGCACTTCTAATTTGGGCTAAACTTTTCACTGGGGTGAGTCACTAGATTAGATGATTACGAGCCAATTTTTCCCCAATCTTCAACATGTTACCCAACTACTGTTTTAAATTATTTAGACCGTGGTAAATGCTTTTAAAAGTCTACTTGATAAATAACTTCACCATAAAATATTATTAGAACTCGCTATTGAAAGTTTTGGGGCATTTTGAAACTATCGGTGTTTTACAGATCTGTAGTGTAGTCACCACTGTAGTGTATTTCTGGAGTAATTCCATCAACTCACAAATTCCCGATTCCCATAGCAGTAAATAAATAGAATAGAATAGAGTACACTGACTTGCTGACTTCATGTACAAAAATTGCGTAATATCATCAATCGTATCTTCTATAAATATTTGAACCGTGTTTGTTGAGGAAGTCAGGGGATTTATTCTTCAGCAAACAAAAGTGGGATTCAGAAGAGAAAGCAAGTGAAAGCTTACGTCGCTCGTGTTTGCTGGTCCAGACGAAGTCTGTGAGTGAGAGTGAAGTCAAAGTTATACTGATGCATTCTAAGAGAAAGTGGCAGATATAAGGTTGGTGAAAACTACAGATGTAGTCCAGACAGCCAGTGGAAATCCCGAACTCTGAATTTAGTGCAACATAGGAAGAAATGTTGAAAGCAACATTACTTACCCTATTTTTATTCAATTTCTAAGCATTTTGTCCTTTATTTTCTTCTATCTATTGGAAAGGGGAATAAATAGATATACAATCATAAAGATGAGACTACTTACTGAAAATATGCATGCAATAAAACTCAGAAAATTGAATACACTTTGTAGAGAGAAAATCCATGCCCGATCTCACACGTTATTTAGTATTTTTATCGTTGAATATTATAGCATGTTAGCATGGCATTCATATATTTGATTTTAAGTTTCACTGATTCAAATTACTATGAAGCACAATCATTTAATAAAATTCAAGTCATTCCTGGCATGAGTAAGTTGATACATAATTTTTCCAAATAGCAAATTAGGAATGAAAAATGTATGAAGTTGGACCGAAACAGGATGAAAAGCAGACAGAACTGCTAATTTCAACCGTTTTAATTTCGAAAATAATATGGATAAAATTATCACAAAAATCACAATGCTTTTGATATAATACTTAACATAACTTTTAAACATATAATGCAACGGCATACATTTATCAGTCGACATTATTCTTATTGTAGGAACACCACACATAAAATTAAGCTTAATATTTATATTGCTTCAAGATTAAAGTATAAGGTTGATACATGAAAAGTACACATTTTTATTTGACCCAGCCAGACAGTAAATATACACCTACTTACCTATGTTTAAAAAATTGATGGTATGTAATGAATTTAGATTAATACATTCTATAACTTTACTTACGTAATTTCATATGATATAACTTCTGAATACAGACAGATATATGCACCTAATATTAATGAAAGCAGCTTTTTCCTCGAAACCTTAATTTTACCTTCAGGCTTCATTAAATCTGTAGGCAGTACGTAGAAAATTTCTCGTAGATTTTCGTATTATATGATTTCGTACAAATATTTGTAGATGAACTTAGCGTCCAAATCGAATAAGGTACCTAGAGTTCATTAGATCATCACAACGACACGTCACTATCATCAAGTAGCCACATACTGACGACAGTCATTTCACAATGAGTTGGATCCTGGAAACTCCTGTTCTGATACTTTCTCTCACTTTAAAAACGCGAAATTCTCTATGTAATAACGATAAGTATTTGTGTTGCTGAGGCACTAGTTTTATTGTCTCCTTGATTTTGGCCTTTCTCTTTGATAGATCCCTGTATATTTGCTAGTGTATATTATGCTACCCAAACATCATATATTTATTTGTATTAAAATACAATACGGTATGTCACCAACAAAACATATCGTTATCATTTTCGTACAACAAACAAAAGCAATACTCGCTAGAAAATTTAAAGAAGATTATTGTTTACTCAAATAAAGTTACATCACAAACCTTCTGGAAGAACGTCGAGACACTATTGGAAGATATAGACGAAAACCCAGAAACGCAAATACCGACTTCAAGTTATTTGCGTATCTATTTTTTCCTTAGTGTCCTTGAGCCGACAGCATGTCCCCAAGTATTGTATTATCAATCGTTAACCTTACAACACTTAGTGTCGTAATTGGAATCCGAAAGAAACAACAATATTACTCTGGTCCTTTGAAAGCCTACATTTTAGTTGGTAGCATCAAAGTATGGTGTAAGCAAGGTGTTTCTACACCTTTCACATGTGATATGCTACTTGAAGCTGTTAGTTTCAAGACGCACAAAGTACGTTACATTTACTCTTTATAAAGCTTGCTGCTCCTACTATATTTTAATATACCATTAAACTTGTGGCTCCTTATGGTTTAATACAAAATCTGATGCTATTGATCAAGCATTATTTATATTTTCTGAATTTTACGTTATACCTTATATTAATTATACGAAACCTCCAATTATGTACCAAGTTTAATTATTTGCATCGAAGCTTCTAAATTTTGAATTCAATAGGCTACATGGTTTAAATGAAACTATTGCATTGCGAATTCCCGGCTTTACTGGAATACCTACCAGAAGGATACAAGAGTCTTAGACGAATTTAAGAGAAAGCACAAAACATATTCCAGTAGTCATCACATAGGGGTTGCACTGTGTTGCATTCTTCAAAAAAATAGCATACCATACCAGCAATTGAAACATGACTGGGTGAATACTGATTTCCATGCTATTAATATTTAAATCGTGATTAGAACTCTGGGTATGGTCATTCAATTATTTTTGTCCGTGGTATATAAAGAGGACAGTCCAGAATGTTAACCTTTCGACCCAACTTTGCTGGTCATGACAATAGAATATAAAATTACTAAAAGTTATGCAATATTCTTCTAATAGATTAGGTTTTATTGATCATTTCACATAATACCTTTTAGGCTTAAAAAATCTGAGTATCCTGTGGAATACCCAGTTATTTTTAGCCTTTTCATTTAAGTAAACTTCAATAAAAATGTTTGACAACTGACTCATTTTAAACATTTGGGTTTGTGCGGGAACTAAATTTAATTTGAGAAACCCACGAGTTTAAGACTGTATATATGGTAGCTTGAGTTACGTAAAAAGCTATACTAGAACCTGAAACCAAATTTACTTTACAATACAACTTGTGCTTTCTTTTGTTAAGATACGTTTTTCTGCAGCCAAAAACTATTTAAATCAAGCCATCTTGTGAATATTGAGCAACCATAGTAATGTAAAGTTGCATGCATAATTCATGTAACATTATAGACTGTTGCATAAACTATCTTTCAATTTGAAGCCCTTGAACACAGAAACATAAATCGTCATCTCTAAAAATGCTCACAAGTTCTGGATTTTCTTGTGTGAAGAAGTTCAAGTTCAGAAGTTTGTCATAAATGGTGTCATTTAAAAATTAGGGTCATGTTTCAGTTTCAGAGTAGTTTGTGTACAAATTTTTGAGTAGAACTGTATCAACGTAAAATTTGATTAGTGCTGCTTTATGAATATTTCTCAAATTACTAACATTTACAACAGAATTTATCTTTTGTCAGCATTCCTTCGTATGGTTTCATATCGTTTATTTGCCAATGCTTAGGTAGTTTATATAACATAATTGTTTTTCATATGCACGGTGTATCTCCCAAAGTACTCAAAAATAATTGTATTGGTTTGTGTCACGAGGTCCCATCCATCATTGACATGATAGTTTTGTTAAATTTTGTGTTTTCTACAAAATATCAATGGTTTGTTTTACTGTTGCCCAAGAATCAATTCATATATCTTTTAAATCTCATTGAAAAAAACTTAAAAAGCATTGACTATGTTGGAGTAGCAACCTGGGAAAAAGTATTTTCGGAAGATGAATCCATCCAATTTTAGTATAGAGAGAGATATGCACAATTTTGCATGATTTGCCCAATGGTAGCATCTACGAACGTTGGAGTTTTTATAATGACAAGCTATTGTATTAAAATAAAGCGTTGCTTGCATTTTAAAAAATTGCAATTTTTAGCATTTAAGTATGCTCTGATGACGTAATAATGTTATATTTTACAATCCTGAGTACCAAATATTGAAATTGTTAGGTTCCTGTTGGAATCACTCTAATAGCAATGGCTTTGAACGTGCAAATGCAAGAGAAATTCTAAGAATATGTGCAATAAACTATTTATAGGATTATTACAGATGCGATTCATTATTGATAAAGAAAAGTTTTGTCACGCCATTCTAACATATGATTCATAAGTAAGTGATGCACACTCATTCGGCATTACATATTATGTCAGTCATGTGAAATAGCATTACCATGTATACTTCAGGCAGCCCATCACTCATAAATTTGATATGAGAAAACTCGTAACATTATTCTGACCCCAGCTATGACTTAATGGTAATATTTTAATGTGGAAGACGAGTATTAATCATTTTCCTACTTTCATGATTTTGATTTGGAAAAATTCTCAGAGTGGACCTACCTTTCCAGTTACGATTATGTGATGTCAAACGGAATTACTCGGTTCATTTATGTATGAAAGCAAAATTCTGCTATTCCAAGGAAGGAAATCTCATGATGCAAAGCATGTAATATGATTGCTTTACAAGACATCATCACACATCTACGTACCTTTTAGTTCGAAGAAATATTATCGCATTAGAAAGTTATTTTTATTTATTCATTACTTCACATGCAGAGACTTCCTTTTTTACTTTGATTGTATTTATTTCTTTACCGTGGGTACTTAATACTGTAATTCGTAACTCATTTTATGATTAAATTCTGCTATTAAAATGAGAAAATGATATGTCTATAAGGAGAAAAGAGCAGTCATAACAAATAAATAAATAAATTTCTGGTGGCTACCTATTACTTATTCCTATTGCACACGTGGAAACTTACCTCTGTCATAACTTTGGAGGTCACGGTTGCTTATTTTATTTGCTACCTAAGTTTTTTCTTTGGGAAATGCAACTGAAATTAATTAGATGAGAGTGTCTTGATTTGAACAAGATCATGTAAGATTCATGTTGCATATAATGTGTTTTATGTATAAGCTTAAGAATTTAATAAATTGTTCGTGGCGTGACAAGATTTACCAAATTCATTAAATTGCTATTTCCTGTAAGTAATCTACAAAATATTATCTTGAACTTATTTGTATGCTCCCTGACAATTCAATGAGTCTGCTCACAAATCTTGTCGGTTAATATTTGAAGAATTCATGCTGATTCTGTTATTGTTATTGTATTGTCAGGAGCATAATAAACATTCTACTTAATCTTCTACTTGGAGTCAGCTTACTGTCTTTTCTCTCCTTGAGAAAATTGTGCTCCAGTATACTTTGCTATTCCTGTTATTACCCCATTACGTGATCTGTATTGACGCAATTTCAACATTTCCAGGTGACTTTAATGCTCTAGTATCATTCTTGGAAACTACTATTCAATGGTGTAAGCGGATGTGGATACGGGTACAAATGATCTTGCAAGTGCTTGTGAACATGACAAGAAGCAAAGCTAGACTGATGTATGCTGAGAGAAAGTTCTGGCTATTAGATGATATGTGGAGAACTTCAACCAAAACGAAACTCGGCAGCTGCAGATAAAATATTTACAAGAGGAAGCCAAACAAGTAAAGCTGTCTACATTACGTATGAACGGCATACCGAGCTCATAGATTCTCAAATATAAGATGATGAAACGGTTTGTTCAGTTCTTTGAAATTTTGACTTTTATCATTTTGTTTTATCTAATAGAATCGTCAAGCAGAAAAGAAGGCATGTACAATTTATTTTTTTGTGAATATCTCAAATTTCATTGCGAGAAATACATCATAAATGCGAGAGAGTAAACAACAAGTCTTTACGTATCCGCATTTTATTATTATTATATTGTCATTTTGTCAACTTGAAAGATGTAATAATACTGCAATAACAAAATTTCTCTGGAAAAATTTATTGAATAACATGTAGATTGTAACCTGATGAAAATAAGTTCATGAATCTTTACAATTGAAACTGTTGACGATTCAATATTGAAGATTGATATTATTAACAGACCTAATTTATTGAACTAAAATAGAATACCCATGTTTGCAAACGTGTCAGTAAAACACGCATTATTAATCATGTCATGATTTCTATAACAAAAGACCCACATGTATGGCTACATTGTACTGTAAAATTGTGGTTGTTACTCCCTGTATTTCGCCTTTCTTCTCTTTTGATATGGCTACTACACCTGGAGAGCCTGTTACATTCAATTTAGCTGTTAGTTGATAATTTTGAATGTGCAATTTGTCTTTTTTGTAGTAAGAATTTACATGTGTTGGTTTTATGAAAGATCACATACAATCTAAGAAGAAACTAGAGTTATTGTTTATCTGTCAAGAACATAATTCTAGAATCTTCTAAGAAGATTCATTGTCTTATTGAAACAACAAGTTATGACGATAGTAGTTGTTATTGAAGACAAACTTTTAGCATGCTTGCACACACGTTTTCTCAGTATATAATATCACAACGAAGCTTAATTGATACTGAAGTGCCGTTGTTATATAATAGTGAAATCACGTTTGTATTACATCAAAACAAAAGAGTGAATAACATCTCAAAGCCATTCTGGTCTGGCGGTTTACTTTACTTTATGCAATTTTCAAAACAACATGTTGTCTTGGTTACAATTCTTGACAATACTATAATATGAATATGAAAATAAATATTAAGCAGTGATAAGAACCATACTCGAAAATTTAGAGCATTTACGGGGATTACAAAATACAACAATCATATAATATGTATTGTACCAACACATTTTTACGAATAAAAAGTAATTTACGCTGTGGCGTTGCTCCACGTAGAGAAAATTGTTGTCAACATTTTTCATCAGTTACCATCCTTCATAAATATTTTTAAACAAATAAATAAATTAGGCTCGTGTGTTGATGTTTTAAAATACTTAAAGCGAGACAGTTTTTACCATTTCGTTAAAAAATCATGAATACTATATTATAATATGCTAAAGGAAATTACACGTCAAAATCATATTATATTGAGTTTCAGTTTGCTTAAGGTATGCTTTATTTGTAAAGAAATACATATATTCCTCCTAACAATTAAAAGGTACAACGTGTTTTAAAATAAATAGGGAGACAAGGCCCCTGAACAATTAAAATGATTTGTGTGCATGCTTAATTTTATTATTGATATTTGTGTTTGTACTCGTCTTACCGCTAGTTACCCGATTTTTCAGTACTTCTTCCACTCTTGCTATTTCTATGGTAACGAAATCGGCGACTGCTGAAGCTGCTTCTACGACTTTCTGTGCCACCAAATGTAAATACCGTGATATCTGATGAAGGGCTTGTGGCTGCCTTACTTCTAATGGTTGAAACACTAAATTTGTATCTCATGATCGGATTTGTATCACTGTTTTGACTGCAAGGCATACATGCTGGCAACAAAGACTTGAACATCTCACGAAATTTGCCGTTGAGAAATGCATAGAGGATTGGATTAATGCTGCTGTTAGAGCTACCAAGACATTGGGCGACAGGAAGCAAAAACTTAAGGAATCTTCTTTCCTCTGCACTCATATCTGTTGCGAATTTGACTCTCGTGACCAGAATATATAGTGGTAGCCAGCTCAAAAGAAATGCAAGTGTCACAATTCCCAGCATTTTTCGCACACCATTACGAGTGCGTTGATGCATGTTTTTGACCATTGCAGTAGCAGCCAACTCCTGAGGTACTTTTCGATTAGTAACGCGCCACCAAATGATCACATTCGAGATTGTGATGAGAATGAGCGGGAGTGAGTAGCAGCAGAATAGATTTGCCAAGAGAAAGTAGATCTTCCCATTTATTTCATTTTCCCATGTTTCAACGCAGTATGTCAGCCCATCTTCCTTGGATACAATCACGTTGAATATCACAGCCCATGGAATGGTCAGAAGCAGCGAAATAGCCCATATGAGCCCAACGATTACCAGAGCTTGGGTCTTTGAGAGTCCACGTGGCCTTTCGTAAGTGCGATAGATTGCCTTACATCTGAATAAAATTAAAATCACTTAATGGTTTAGTTGTAACGTTATGCTGAAAAATGTTTGTATGTTTGCAAACCTGTCGAATGAAATGGCCGCCAAAGAGTATGCCGAAGCGCAGACTGATACCCCTTGCACATAGGCAACTCCTTTGCACATTATTGAGCCCAGAATCCAGGCTAAAATAAATAAAGTTTAAAATATATTATTCGTGTAATATGATTTGTGAATTGAGTTTTCATTATAAGCTTACGCATGAAGATATTTGAGAGAAGTGTTGCAGGTACGCAGAAGACGATAACAAACAAGTCGGCAACTGCCAAATTCATGATGAACATATTTGTCACCGTCCTCATTCGCGCGCGTTTTATCACAACCAGTATCACCATCAAGTTTCCAATAATCCCAGTGACTAAAATTATTGTGTACGTTACAACTAATGTAATCGTCCATCCTAAACTATGTCTCAGGTACTTCTCATCAAACACTGCCCAGAAATTTACTTTGAGGTTGGATGAATTCGAATTGGTATTTGTCACATTTTGAACAGTCGTATTCAACGGGATAGTGTCAAAGAAAGACAAACCATTGGGTGATTCTGTAGTGCTATTTATAATGGGGGAAACACAAGTGTCGTTTTCTATACAACTAAATTCCATCCTTTTAAACAACTTTATCTGCACAAATTATTGTTAAAAGGTTTAGAAAATACAGTTGTTAGGAATAATTTTCAGTGTTCAGCTTAATTTCAGAATTTTGTGAGATTGTGGAGTTGACGACCGCTACTTAAAAAATAAAATATAAAATTAAAGGTTGAAATATTATCTATCTACCTAGTCGGTTACATACGACATTACGACAGAAAAAGTTAATTAGTTTTTCAATAAAATTGGAAAAGCTAGGTTTATAGCTTATTAATGTTTCAAATGCCAACGTTAAAAATTAAAGGCTATTTCATGACGAAAAACAAAGTAATGAAGTAGGTAGGTGATTTCATAGGGAAAATTTATTTGCCTATCGATGAATTTGTAAAGTTATACAAAGAGAAAGTAGAAGAGAAAGGTGAAATCCAACTTTATACCACTCTAGCTAAACAGTAGCTGAAAGTTTGCTACATTATCACGGCATGGAATTTAGTATGAACAGGCTTTATAAGATTGTCTGATTAGAAAGTTGAACTTAGCAGTTATACCAGTAATAACATACAAAAATTTAATTTTCATTTCATGTTAAGATTTAATGTCTTGAGTAGATAGCACAAGGAAGTCTACTAAGCAAATATTAAGGAGCAATTTACAAAGCAGGAACCAAAATCTGAAATACGTGTAAATACATTAAAATGTTAAGTGTTTGGTTATGTGACTATCTGTTTTAAAATTGATAGCAATAATGTCCTTTTGTATTCTAATACGGGTATTTAAATTTCGATCGTATTTTCATTACATTAATATTCCAGCAAGAAATTGGCAAGTTTAAATAAACATAACTTAACCGTGTAATTCTGTAAATAGATAGCTACATATTCGGTCAATACTATTATACTGTATGTCATTCACTCTTTAACTTGACTAATATAATAAATATGCATATATGTACGTGCTATTCATTCTATGTTTTATTAAACAGTTAAATGAACAGCATAAAACCGCTACCCATCCCATATCAAAAGCTTAAAATCCTAGGTTGGCTACATATCCGTATATTCTTTTTACTAAAAAGTAATGTCACGCAAGCAGATTAGCAAGTCCATATACTTACTAATTTAGGCATGAGGAATTCATCCATGATGTAATTTTTTTTGAATGACAACATACAAAGTGTCAGATCATGGGAGCAGTCTTAAGTACTTCAGTTTTATGCATTCCGTAAAGACCCTGTAAGAGGTCTAGGGCCTTTCTCCTTAATACAAAAAGCTCCCATGCGAACTTTCAACTCCCAAGATCTCCTTGTAAGTCGGTCTTTTAGTTTTCTAAGAAAGTTGTAACGTCAAAATCAATATCACGTGCGTCATTAGTCTCTATAATCTTGAACTGACCTTTTAAAATATTGATGAAGTGGCTTTTGTTTTTCAGACTGGAACTAAATTAAAATGTAACTAAAATTATCCAAGTGCTTACAAAAGATAGGGTAGATTACGGTTGCCATGTGAAAAATAACTTAGCAAACAATTTGTTATTGATATAAGAATATTTACTGGAAAAATAACTTCCATATATCATTGATTGTCATATTGCGTCAAGTCGAATTTAATAAAATCAATTATTGTTTTCGAACACAGCACTACCATTACCCAAAGTTTCTAAATCTTGTACAAGTAATAAGATTGCATATGACTACGAAACTTAAATTTCTCATACAGTAGTACTTATGTCATGCTATTCAAACTCAAATTTTAGTTTAAACTTTGATTGATCATAAGTAATTACACACTTTAGTCCTAAAACATGTAGTCTAAATCGAAACGAAAAGTTTTCGTTTTTATTTTCTGCTGATAAAATGTATGCATAATCACTTGAAATCGTTCACTTAATAAACACCCTGTTTTGAATATATATTTATTCAGACTAAAATATCTTAGATCTAGATGGTATACAGATTATAATTCAAAATATTTGAAGAAAATGCGTTTATACTGACGATGACAAATTACAGTGGAATCATGTGTCAATAAAAAATCCTTTAAAGATTACAATAAGTTCACTTAAGTTTGAAAGAAATTAATTTGTTATTCAAATTTAGCACTGGGTAGACTAGGTACTCTTTTGTAGGTAATTTTTTAATCAAACCAGTTGTGTCACTTGCATCAGCAAAAAGCCAATAAAATATCATGAAAGACCTTATGTATGTGAATTGTTGAGAAACTTTGCAAAAGTTTTATAGGTAAAATATTTACATTTACAAAATCGTGCTTTTATATGGAACATGAGCAATACAAAACAAATTGTAACTGTAATTGGCTAATTGCCAATTAATTGGCTCCATTATTTAGAATTTTGTTGAATTACTGATTATAGTAGAATTAAACCAACAAAGGGCGCTTTACTTTTTATCTCGTATAACTCGTTCGAGGAAGAAATTGTATTGCTTATATCATGAGTTAAGCATACACAATAATGAATATTTGTTTCCTTACGAATTTTCAGAATCTAGTGCAAATAAATATCCGTAATTCTCCAAACATGTTTCAATGAAAATGCACCAACCAAACATGCATTAAAGTTATGTACTTTCAAAAAATATTGTTTTAAAGTTCCTAAATAATTCAAGTAGTTGTTGCATACACTTATGCATGCATTCCTTTTTTGTTGAAATGTAAACTTTATTGTTTACTTAGCAAATATTTCTTAAAGTATGACAACTTGTCTGGCAACAACATTCTACACTGAACTGTGATCGATAAATTACCAACGGTTTTCTCTCGCATCTTGTAATTCACAATTTTCAAGTAACTTTCCGAATGTTCTTTTAATATAATTTCTAATGAGATGCCTATATGTAAAATGTATTTGTTAAATTTCATGACAATCATGTGTCCTGCTCTTGTTGCATTAGTTGTCCTTTCTGTATCTGTTTCTTGAAATGTGCTCATGCTCACAATGTGTTGGGAAAAACTTGTGTATTGCTCATTTTATAACCGGACGCCTGAAAGAAGTAATAGATCCATTGTCCTACCCATAATATTCGCTGTATACTGTCTTCGAAAATTTTTATCCACTTCTTCTCGGGTAAGAAGGGTCTTGAAAGAAATTGGCCTTAGAGCCAATAAAATTCTCCTAATTTCTCTTTTTGATTTCAAGCTCCACATATTTTTCAAAAACAGTGTTGGCCATTCATTTCTAACCATTTTCAAACTTTGTTGGTGCCCATTTGCCATCAGTGGAAGCACAATATAAATCGCAAAGTGTACAACAAACGTGGTCGGAATACCACACAAGTATAATGGTAAAGGAAAAAATTTCCATCCCACAAGCACAAAACATGTCAGCATAACAGCAAGACCGAATGCCGACCTCATTGTAACTGCAAATGCACAAGCTGTGAGGTCATTTCCACCATAGTTAATGACGCAAAGCTGCCTATAAAGACACACAACTCTGTAATTGACGGAATATTGTCTTAAAATTGATACTACTTTATTATAAATGCAGTGCTCCAAAAGTAAGGGATTGACGATAAGACATAGTGTGCGAAAAGTTTCCGCTGCAACAGCCCACCCAATGAAAAGACGCGTTAAGGCTAACCATCTACCCTGTGTATTTTCGTCTCCAAATCCCAAGTCTCTTAAGAGGAAAAACATTGGGTCAAAGTTGAAAAATATTCCGACAGGTGCTAAGAGGAACACCATTAGCACGGAGTAAATGACAAAGGAAACTT
The DNA here is from genome assembly GCA_034700605.1 of Willowsia nigromaculata. Classification (NCBI taxonomy): domain Eukaryota; kingdom Metazoa; phylum Arthropoda; class Collembola; order Entomobryomorpha; family Entomobryidae; genus Willowsia; species Willowsia nigromaculata. The sequence goes on along the minus strand of JAQIXX010002824.1, from coordinate 1,447 downwards.
GAAACATTCCAAGGAAATCAGGGTTTCGTCCATTTAGAAGAAGCATGAGCTCTAAAAGTACATTCAGATCAATAAGTAACTTTTAGCTGTTATCAAAGTATACGGTCAATTCAGCTTATAACTTTCCATAACTTTATTCTGTGCACTATTATTGAGAGTGGTATTATAAATATTTCACCACCTACCATTTTGAAGCATTTGAATAATTGATTTTAAAAGTTTATTGTTTGGCTTCTTGTTGACCACAGATGTTTGAAGCAAATCCTCTTCAAATTTCACCACCGCGTTCATATATCCCACCATTCTTCCAGCATTTCGAAACGAAAGAAAGTTAAGTGTCCAACCATATGAAGACGCTACCATAACACCAATTTGAAGCAATAATGTTGTTGTAGGTACTCTACTTTTTACTCCACATAGGTATTTAAACACTTGAATTAGACAACAAATATATAAAAAACCAAAAGTTAGAATTATGTTGCTGAAATAGAAAGGAATTAGTTTCCAGCTTGCCCATGATCTTGCCCTCCAGCGTCTTGTTGTTGGAGAAAAGTAGATAATATGGGGAAAGTAAAACCTATCTGTTATTTCTTGGAGAAGCTGATTGGCGGCGTATACGAGTGGAGTTGACATTTTCAAAAAAACAATAACAGGAAGTTACCCTGTGACAGGATGAGACTCATCTAAGCAAATTTGCGAAATCTCCCGAAAGTTAAAAGCTAAAAAAAGCAGGATATTTCGATTTTCTCAGGGGTTATGATTCCATAATTTTTCTGGATTAGCTGTAATAAAGACATTTATATAAAATACATTGTTTTTGATAGAAAGAATTAAATTGGTAAAGTGATTGGTCTCCATTTTCAACAAGTAACCATGACATGACAGTGGTTAAGGATACTGGAATGCGACTTTTCTGTATTTTAAAGTATTTGCTGCTAAAATGAAATGTAGATTGTGCACAAATTTTTTTGTTTTTCAGGCTTTTATTTAAATTAACGGAACAAAAATATTGACAAAAACGTACTTAAAAGTATTTTTAACATGCTTTTGCTTCAAAAAATGATTGTCCTAAATTTAGTTTATCCAGTGATCTAGGAATTATTATAAATACCCGTGACTCAATATCATTGTTAATACATGTTTCTGCTTACAAACCGAACAACTATCATTGAAATGACATTACAAGTATTCAGCAGAGCAAAATAAATGCCTCACTTTATTTTCAATGAGCAATTATTACGTAGATGAATCGTAGATGAAATCGTAGTTATGCGATTGTTGCGTTTGTCTGTCTGTCCGTCTGTATGTCTGTCCGCGCGATATCTCGAGAACCGCTGGACCGATTTGGACCAAATTTGGTATGGAGGTCCCTTAGGTCAAGGGAAAGACCTCTATTGATTTTGGGGTCAGTAGGCCAAAGGGGTCAAAGGTCACGGGGTCAAATATC
>JAQIXX010002823.1:0-22365 GCA_034700605.1 Willowsia nigromaculata | reverse complement strand
AGTCGTTCCTATGAATGTGGATATAGCACCGCATTGAGCATCAGTGACAATATCGAGGATTTCCTCAGCATTGATCTTATCATGGACCAGTTTAATGCAATCCATTGTCTTTGCGCAGCGTAGGTTGTTTTAAGAATCTGAAGTACGTTCGTCACCCTGCAAATGTTTTTCAATACAGTAAATACTTGAAATGATACATTTTTTCCTTTCATGAATCAATCCATCTCCAAGGTCTTGTGACCAGCCAAACCGGCTTGGTTCAGACTTTATTGCTACATAGGAGTCTTGTAAGCACTAGCGATATACGCTGCGGTTTATTCATTATTCTTAGGACAACTATGTACATACCAGAGCTGATAGGTGGTATCACAGCAATCTCGTCATTTGCCTTCAACTCAACTATTTCTTCAGAATTGAAATCCAAATAATTTTGGTTCTTTGCAAGAATGACACAATGCTCAAGCGGCTTCAGTTCTGGGAAGGATAGCAAAATATTGCTCAAAATTTCTCGAGCTTTGTAGGCTTTACGAGGAAAGCAAATATTGTCTTCACTTTTTTTCGTTTGCTCCCTGGCTTGAGCAAAAAATAGTATACGGACAGGCACGGATTGATCCATTAGATTTCCTTTTTAACTTACCACGAAAAACCACATTAGCACTATCTAGTAAGCTGCCAATCGTATACTGAGACTTCGCAGTCCATTCCCTTCATCGTCCCAAACCACTTGTATACTGAGACTAACTTAATTTGCTCTTGTGAGAAGCCTTTTAAAACGGTAGTCTACTCCAATGATTGTGAACACAACATACAGCATATTATATGAACGCTATATATTCAAAGCATTGCTTACAGAGCTCAACTCCACCGTCACTTCTGAAACGGCCATGAAAGTAAAGAATGAAAAAATATAGCTTGAATTCACTTTTATATGTATAACTATTCATATAGTATAGCTATTGAAATCCCCAATTCAATCTAGCCAAAGTTATGCTCGGGTGATATGATAGTGATAATGGTAAAACTTGTCACTCCATCGTCTCGTCTTCTCACTACTATAACAGGATTTTAAACATGCATATCATCATTATTATTAACCATCAACTCAAAAAACAAACACTCAATTACCTATCCTGTATGCCCATGCAACTTTGTAAGCCACTGCAAATGGAATGACGAGTATGTGTGTTATCGCTGTTTGGGACAATGAGTTTTTTCCCTAAAAAACTGGTAATCATCTAAAAGAGAACTGAACAGTCACGAAATATGCATTTGAAGACAAAGTGCGTATATACCTGGAAGAAATAGAAATACGTACAATGTAAAATCCATAATTGGAAACACTTCAACTTTATTTCAAGGATTCGTAATAATTACGCAAAGCGAATCCATTCTCGCAAGAACATGTAACGCCGAGTTTAAAATGGCCTAATGAATGACAAAAATCATCTTTCAAGTTCTTTGCAATCAATTTAAGAACAATGAACACCAACATGGCTAGCTGCATGTATGATTGTAACGGTTCTGGTTCTGATAAGATCTTTCTTCATATTTGGTTCGACTAAACTGTAACGTTTGTTGTTTGTTGGAATAAGATTATACATCACAACATAATAATTATTATATTATATAACATGGATAACTGATTTATTTCATTTTTACAATGACAATAAGATTTACAAAATAAACTTTAATGTTGACAGCAAAAAGTTGCATCTTACAATGAAATGGCGAATATTAGAAGTACTACCAACAATAGTTTCATTATTACATAGTAGACGTCAATACATTATATGAGATTTTACGTTCACCGCAAAGCGAAAGAGACCATAAGAGTTTATATACATAGACATTTGAACATCTCAATGATTTGATTTAAACAAATTATTTCGGTTCAACAATTTAGCTGCAAAACAATGCCAAAAGAAACCCTTAAAATTTAAACCCAGGCAGGAACAATGCTTTCAAGAAACGTAGTTGGAAGATTTTAACATAAGTATGTACAAAAAATATGATTATCTCCTCTCCTCTTAACTGGTATACATATAATACTTAATATGTTTTCATCAGAATCAAAACACATATATACTGCAAAGAAATACATGAAAAATACGGTATTGAGAGCGTTTACTCTTGTATGCATATAGCAGTTTCAAAAATATAAAAGTAAAAAACAAACAAATACGATACTGACCAAAAACAGAGACTTTTCATCGAAATGTACTTGAGTGTTCTTCCATAGATTTTTAGTTATCTATCCATGAACAATTACTTAAGACGGCTCTAAATGAATTACCCTAACAGAAATCGGCTTATTGCTCTCCAGTACGCTAAAGCTCGTTCATGACTAACGCTTATACATACGCAGTTGTAATTATGAGTATAATATGATAAAGTATCTAGAGTTTGCTGAATACATTCCGAGATCTTGGAGATCTGTGGCGTGGTTTCATAAATCCTTGATATTTAAATACCGTTTTGAAGAGATTCTCAATATTGTCTGATTCAGCAATATTTTTGCGACAATTCATATGATGAGCAACAGCCAAGTGTTTATCACGTGGGTTTTTGAACTGACATGAAAATTCTGCTGTTAAACACTATGTTCAACACCAACTTCATTCTAAATTTTTATCCTCTATCTAATCTTGTAAGGGTCATATGCACTCTAAAATTTTACAACTTTTTACCCTATTCAATTATCATATTGTTACCCTATCATATTATTTTGTGTCCAGTACTACTAGTGCATATTTGCGTACAGGTAATTAGGTAATAATAAATATTACATCTCGAAGTAGAAAAATACACGATTTGTAAGTTTAAGTATATCACCGAAGAATGAATTGTAGTAACTAACATAGAATATATATATAGTCATTCTTGCGTTATAACACCATCGTTTGTTATTTAGTTATTTCGACATTTAAGCTATCGAGGTTTCGTTAATGTTCTAATAAAATTATCCGCATTATGTGTTACTCACAGGTAATAATTTTTCCGACTAAACCTCACAGGTTCTGACAATAGCTAGTCACAAAAACTAGATCATATTAATAGCTAAAATAAAGTAAGGAAATGAATCTATAAATATATTTATAGTTAGCACAAAGCAACACTATTAGTGAATTTGATATCACTAGTCAGATTTATAAAATTATATTTTAATAAAGATAGCTATAGACTACCTGCTCGAAACGTAAATTTTTAGTTAACAACAAGCAAGTTGAATCAAACAATACACATAAAAGTTACTTTCTAGAATATATAGTCTACATTACCTATGGCTTCGTTTCATTTAAAACTCTATTTTATCATGACAGAACTCTACATACTATTAAATTTGATGGATTAGTACTTTGTACTATATGAAAACTACGAGAGAGGTACTATGATTTGTGTCACTACTTAAAACTATTAACTATGCATGGTTAACGTTTGCATAATGGTGACTTTCAGGATCAGATCAATTAAAAATGGTAACATGCGTCGATACTATAGTCTAGTGATTGTAAACAATTAGGTAAAACAGTAACAAGATCATTTTACATACTTTTGAAAAAGATATTTAAATTCTCTCCTCAAAAATATGCCAAACTTATACATTGAAAATAATGGTTGAATTCAGCAACAATACGACTCCGACAGATATACAACCGGAAGCTTCGAATTTTCAACTCAAGAAGAGCTGTGATTGCTGCTGCTGCTACTCAACCGGCGCATCACGCTGAAATCATGATCAGAAAAAATTACTACGGGTAATTCCCAAACAATGTGAGAAGACAATATTCAAAAACTCTTACGCAGTTCTGTTATTCTGCCATTCTCCTCCCACAAAACGTAAGAGTGTCTGAGGATTCAGACTACCTTGTGCTACGTTTACTGGCCGTTCGGACGTGACGTCTTGGGTTGCCAAAATAGTTTTGAGATCTTTGTCCCACCACCAAAATATTCTATTTTGCATCGTATAACTGAAAGCACATACGACAATATATTTAGCGTTTTATGGATTTCTATCGTAAGTATAAAAATACACCAGATATTTAGAACTCACTCGAACGATGATACCGACTCTGGAACCAGGTCATATTTGGATGCACCGGTGCTCAGATTGAAGTAATATTTTCGATTGGACGTCTTACTTAGGGCCATTGTCCATGGATCTGCAGGTAATTTAGAAATATGAATAGAATACCACAATACCAAGATAAATGATATGAATAAAAATGAATGGTAATGATTAGAAGCATACCTTTAGTAATTTTGATGAACAAAACTCCAGCAGGCTTAATAAACGGTAGTGTTTCGTCCGTATGATCCACTGGGCATACCAGTTGTGCACCAACTCGATTTCCAGGCACAACTCGATTTTCGAGTCTAAGTAGAAGTAAATCATAATTGGAAACCCATATTAATGAATTCCGCTCAACCCCAAGAAGTTATCCATCTGCATATATATGCTGAATCCATGTGTTTAATCATTCAAAAAGTACCTGTCAAATATGTCGGCAATATTTTCCATCCTTACAGGTATTTTAGTTCTTATGAGGGGAAGGTCATCCCGGCTGGATTTGTTCATAGATTTCGCGAATTTCACGCACACTTCTTGCCTATTAAACACATTTGACATTAATGCATGTATATTAATAGAACTCAAAAATTAAATTAATAGGAAATAGGCTAGACGTAAGTCATAAATAATTCGTACCTTGATGTATAATGCATCTTACTAACATCAACTCCTCCCAATATCATGGCGTCAATAATGTGAAAGGTTCGCACTGCACTCCTTGACGGTTTGTTATTTATGATTTCTTCAACAAATTCGCCGTACACCAACGTTTCCTTGCAAAGTTCCAAGTTTTCATCGACAAGAAGGGCCCATTTCGCTCCATCGTGACGATAAACTCTGTTCCCCCCATAAGCTGAAACACAAAAACACGTACAGATGTGAATTTTGTAAAAACTTGTCTTGTCTAAGGTTACATTAGTTATTAAATAGCAGCTTACACAGATAAAATCCTCGATTTTTTTCGTATGGGGATGCTTCAATAACAACAACCCTCCAATCGTATGGAGATCTAATGTAAGCCTCCAAGTTGTGTTCCGAAATCGAATATTGTTGACACCCAAGAAAATCTTGAGAATAAGAACTGTTATTGAACACTTGAAAACCAATAAAATTGGGGAAGCAAAACTTGGAACTTAATTTTACCCGATTGGTCCCCAGCCAGTGTCTTAAAAAAGTTATCCGGACTTCCCATGGAATTCACTCTATTAGGAACTTCTGGGATTTTCCAAAATTCAAGACACTGTCTCTTAATTCTATCGTACCGACGATCTCGTAGGTTTGGATTCCGGGCAAATATAACCATCTTTTCCAAGTTTTTCACTTGCTGGCGAGTAATACTGCAGACAACCAAGTAAATAAGAATCTGTCACGTGAGTAATGTGAGACTTCTCTACCTATTGCTAATGCATGATTTCTGCAAACTTACACTGAGTTCATCCGGCGAATATATTCAATGAATTTCGTATCTTCGCAAAGTACTGACTTTGGCACCAACTCAATGATATCTTCCTTTTGATCATCCCACTTGTAATGGCAAGTCCACTTCCAATACAAATCGTAACAATCAAACAAATACTTGGCAATGCCATCACCCTGATTCTTTCTCCATTTGCAAATCAGGTATCGCTCGGAGTTTGCCGGCCGACTAGTGTGGGGCTTATGAATCGCCACCTCTTCGAAGGAAAGGTACATTAAGTAAATCAGACCAACCGAAAATGGAGTTATGGTGTCGAAGAACTTGCACACGAACATTCCACCTGAAATTGCAAAAAATTAAAATCTGAAAAATTTGATTTATAGACTATTAGTAGTAGTGGTTTAAGAGCTGAACATATTTTTACTTACCAGGCCTCACAAGCTTCAGCGCCAAGTAGCATTGAGACAAGTAAATTTGATAGCTATAAATTTCCGTCAGCTCTTTGTTGCTCACCTCAAAACCCTGAAAAAATATATAACACGTTAGTATGTTCACGATATAGAATCAGATATTATAGTATCAGTCATTATAAATCGTGGTATGTTCAGCCTTTTGGGATTTAAATTTGCAAATCAATTAATGGTGTCATAAAAAGGGTATACAGCATTTTGACATCAAATTGAATATTAATCATCATGAGTTTAACTTACTCCATCCGCCATTAATAGATGAACGCCGCGACCCTCCGTAGAGTTCAAAACGTGGTTGATAAATGCAAATGTATTCTTAGGATTATAAACATCGCCATCACCTGCTGGTCCTGGTTTTCAGTTGCATTAAAGTACAGTACATACAGTAATTACTATAAATTATAGTTGATGATCATATAAACTTAGTGTCAGTTATGGACATAATTTCTCCAACAATACATAAAATTTTACCATAAATTGGTTCAAAACTTTCGGGGCTTCCTTGATAGAAGGAACCCGTGTCGAAATCATTTTTGGCTTTCAGAGTCATTCCAAATCCTTTAGCTCCCCATTTTCTCCGGAACAGTATGTACCTAGTCAAAAAACAAATTAAAAGTGTTATGAAGTTCTTTGGTAAAGTTTATATACTGGTAACTTCCGATATTTTCATTGTTGGTAACATATAGTAGTAAATTAGTTTGTTTAGCGATTCGTTCTACTTACTCACTGAATCCACCAGGCCCTGCACAAACGTCCGCAAAATATAGTAAATCATTTGCACTTAACACTGGCTGTTTATCGCTAGAAGTTGGCTGGGTCAGGGCAAAGGACAAAATCGCATCTAAATTTGCCATCTTCATTCCAGCCCGACTTACAAATGGGCCCTTTCCTAAGCTTTCAAACGGATTACATCTGGCTCTCAGTTGCTGATACTCATACTCGCTTAGACAGTCCAAGCATTTCTATTTCAAATAAAAATGCAAACAAATACATATTATATTTTGTAGGTATTCAGCTTGTTTTCACTTTAATTAAGCAAGACGTAATGTTCGGAAGTAGACCTAACGCAGATTGACAATTTACCCTCAAAGCAGACACCTTCCTAAACGCCTCTGGATCCACAAATTCGTCCTCATTACTAATGGATTTTTTGCGGGAGCCCGTAACTCTCCAGTTGATAAGAGCAGCAAAGTCGGGGATACTGTGTTCAGAGTTGGCAAATTTCAACCATCGGACCTCTTCATTCCTCACTGGCAGCTCCTTACATTAGGAAAAATCAGATAATGAGCAAACTCCACAGACAATGAAGCATCACACATTAGGATACATTCCGAAGTTTATGAAAAACTACCTCTTCCAAATCAATCGAATCTTCATCATCTACAACCACTCTTTTCTTAAAGAGACGAGTCTCCAGAGCTTTCAGAGTTTCAGGTGACAACTCATTGTTGTTCATCAACCGTCCTAACCCCGATGCTTTGTCAAATCCCATTTGTTTCTAGAGAGTAAAATAAAAGAATCAAGCCATTACAAACGTAATCGGACAACCACTGCTATTACTTACTATTTGCATCTCTTTGAAAGTTTACTGACCATGATCTCAGTGGCTGAGGCTTTATAGGTGATACCACCACTAAACACTATCTCATCTCCACTTGTGACTGGCGAACATTCAGGAGACAGTTTCTCTAAGACGCTGTTTCTGGTTTCGGTAACAGCCCGCGACGACACCACTGCCTTGTGACGAATGACCTCAGCAGTAGGACCATTCACGTGACCATTGCTACATCTTCTTGAATCCACCTCACGTACTGAATTTTGTTCACCATTTCTTTTCAAGCGCTTTGTTCGTTTGAAGTTTAATTCCTCATCACTAGATTCTGCTGAATCTATCAATCAAGACAGATAAAGTAACAAGGTCATATCATGATTTTTAAATACACAACAAACAATACAATTACAATGCAACTTGAATTCTTACCAGAGCCTTTCTCGCCACCGGACGCCAAGAAGCCTTCTCCTGGATTTCGTTTCATCTTTAACCAAAGAGGAGTACTAAATCTTATAATTTTCAAGTAGAAAGGTCCTTGACGCCTTTGGCATCTGCTTTCGAACCATCAGTAGTCAGTCACAGAAGTGTACAAATACAAAGAGATTTATCAACTTGCAGCTCAAGTCTATTTTGATGGGAAGCTTAAACTTAATTTGAAAGCATATCCGAATTTCATTAATTCATTATTGATGGATGACACCTCTATTGCTCGTTTCGTCAACTGACATCAATCAAAGACTTCAGTCTAATTAGCGCTTTGGAAGTATTATGAGACCTTTGATTTCCTTAAAAACTGACCGTGCGTTAATCGAAAAAAAAATTTGTCACTTGATGACTAGAAACTCACGTAATTAAATCACTCCTAAAACTAATTATTTTGTATGTTCACCGCTCATTTCAGCAACCAACTCTGCACCACAAGAAGTCTGACCCTTGCCCTAAATGAAGACCCTATTGTCTTAATGTGTCCAGGTAGGTGAGGTCGTCGTAATTGTCGATGATTCGAATGGCAAGTCAACAAAGTGCATTTAAGTTGTGTGTTTTGTTGCAACAACTGAATGCATTCTGCAATGCGATTTCTTCTCAGGGACGATATTGCACCCTATCCTGCACACATGTTCTTCGAGCTGTGGGTATACGAACACGAACGATACATTTAACATGCGGATAGACGGCTCTCACATACTCTCTCATTCCCTCTCGCACAAATTTCACAGCAACTTCGCTTTCGCTCCACCAATCCCCCATGCTTTAATGCTTTACTTCCGTCGTTCCGTCCGTGTTCCGTCAATGTCTATAGTCCATAGGCAAAGAAACAACAAAGCGGAAGAAAAAACCATTCATGCATCTCGGGAAGCCCTTTAGCACATGATAAGTCCATAAATCTCACGGTAAAAAATCGAATTTTTTAACGAAACTACTTGAATTAGGAAATGAAGGATTGAAGAATTCTGATTTAATTGAATAGGACGAACCAGATATTGCTTCGCAGTTCTTCACACAGAAAATCTACTATTAAAAAAGTAATTGATTGATTCAAACTGAACTAAAATATTGAAAACTAAAAGCTTAATTAAAATGGTATATGTTTTGCATCGCGTTGGATAGATTATGGAGTGGGGTAATCTGTTGATGCTGAATGGAAACTGACAAAACATCTTACATTTTGCATTTATGGCCACACATCAAACGGTGGTGGTGGTTTTAACTTTAACTCTCATGCAGGTTGGAAATCTCAAGTTATGTAAGCAAGCATATATCTGAAAGTATTACAGCTTTCACCGCTAGAGTCCGTAGAAGGAGTCGTTTTTAACTACTCTGAAAATTGGAACATCAAACTTTCACAAATAAAATATAAATATATGTGTAATGATGTATGTATGTATGCATGTAGTAAATTAAACTTATATATATACCTAGTTATTATTATGAATTAATGTCTGACTAATTGATACTTAATATTTTCCTGATTTGTGTTGACGGTTCGAATCGTTTCAACAAGCTAAAAATTAATTTATGACTCATGATGCCTCATTAGTTATGGGGTGTGGCCTGTGTAAATACAGAATTAATTAATTTTTAAATCTATGGAAGGTTTTTATATCATTTGATCACCTCATTTACCCTTCAATAATTAACGCATTCAGAAGAGGAATTTCATAGTTAAATCCGTTTGTATCAATACGCCCCAATCTGAGTTTACTCCGATTAGGGAAGATGTCTCAGTCTCGGTGTCCTAGTTAGAGTTTACCAACCCTCATGCCAATAAGTGCCAATGCTTCACACAATAAAAATGGACTCATGGGACCTGGAATCCGTGGGAGGCATGTGATATGCAGTAAAACAGATCCGCCCTCTTTTCGTCGTTTGAATTTTTAAAAGCATCAGCATCACCATCGTCGAGGTGATTAGTGGTATCATGAGTCACTGAACGTCCTTTCTAGAAACTTCTTCAGGCTTCAGGCTAACTATTGGATTGGAATATCATAAAATAGTAGTACTCCGTACCCTTACTTTCACGAGAGATTTAAATTTATCTGTGCAGTCTTTATTCTTTTGAAATGAAAATCTGATTAAAATACATAAAATGGATCATTAGTGATATTTAAAAAATTTGATGCGTTAAAAGTCTCATGATTTTCTTTAAATTTTTGTACATTCCAATTGGCAATACTATTGGTACTCATGGCAGAAGAGCAAAGGCCTAGACGCGTGTCTGTCACGGTCCGAGATGGTCCAAGATCTGAAAGTCGGAGTGAAAGGGGCTTCGCCTCATCCGTTCACGAGATATTTGGCTGCTGTGAGAGTGAAACAACATGTCATCACCGGAAAAGTCTTTCCACAGATTTAACCTCTGTTTCTTGGACCCGGATAGCAGACATTCCAAAAGATCTATACCCTTTCGCGATGGAATCCGCTCTGACAACGAAAGAAGAGACAGAAAACCAGAATGAGTTATTACGGCAAACAAGCCAAAGTCAAGACGACATTTTAGATGATTTCCAACGCGCTGCTCGTTGCCTCAAGTCCGACTTCAAAACTTTCGCTGCGACAAACTTTGATCGTTTTATTAAGGAAAATGAGGTTCGGGCGATGAATGAAGTGTGGCCTGATTTGGAGGAGCAGTTGAGGAAAACAGCGACGACGGACGAATACGGTGAAAACTTTCATGAGCCTGCCTCCAGGAAATTTCCATTTGCGATAATTGAGCTGTACAAATCATCGAATGAGGATGGTGCTCGCAAACTCTTGGATGTAGTCTTTGATTTACTTTTATCTGAAAATCAAGAAATTTCTCGCTACTGGGTGGACTGCTTAGAGAAGCTGATAGAATCATGTAATTCTGAACACGTACAGAAGCACATCTTCCCCACGATTGTGGGAAGATTTGTAGGAAAGGGTAGCACCATTAACGGGAAAATCGGGGCTTGTCGACTGATACGGAAACTAGCTACAAGATTCAATCATGAAGTTATTCAAAAAAAGCTGTTGCCCCTGATGGAAACTTTGTCGAAAGACAAGGATCCAATGGTGCGCACCGCTGCTGCCATTAGTCTTCCTGAAATGTTCCACCGAATCAAAAAGAAGGATCAAGCGCTGCAAATAATTAATGTGATTAGCACTGATCCACATCCAAACGTGCGTTCAGCAATAATTTCTACAATTGTACAATCAGTTACCTTAATGAATCCGAAAGATTCTAAAAACAAGCAGTATTTTGAGAGCGTCATGCAAACAATTAAGGTTTTGGTGAAGGATGCTTTTGTCAGAGGAAATATTGATTTGCTCTTGGCCTACTCAGATTGCATGGGTCGTGTCAGCAGAGCTTTCGTCATTGCTGAAATAATGAAGCCGAGGGACACTCTCTGGTATTTAGACGCATTCCTGCAGCTAAGCAGATACATGGCTCAAATAGAAAATGACGAATGGACTGGAGAATTAAATCCTGAGCATGAGACAACTCCTCCAGGCTTTGCAAATTTTCGTGCAAATATGGAGTTTAACAGGCGGCAGTCCATTGTTGAAGCACTAATTAGTACAAAGCCAGCCGGTCAAGCAGATAGAACAGCAGCAGAAAGAGCAATAAAGACTTCCAAGGCTATTGCGACACTGCGAGCGAACGCTGAGACCAAGCGGATGTCCATTCCGTACGGGGGGAATATGCAACCTCATAGCTTCCGGCATTTTGGACCTGATATGGAAATGGCTCATCATTGTCGGGTGAACGCTGCAAAGGAGTTTTATGATTTCATGTTGTTTGCCAAGCCAATTGTAGATTTTCGGTATGGACTCCACCCACTCGTTGTGGACCTAATGCATGACGTGAAGCCCGAAGTGAGAGCTGCAATGGCCCAGCAAATTTTACCAATTATGGAATATCTAGGTCCTGAAGCTGCCCTCCTACACGGGGAATTCGTTTATGGTTTGACAGATGATGACTTAGATGTGATTCAAGCACTTGTGCCAAATATCTCAAGAATTCTTAAGTGTCTGGTGGCAGCAAAAGTTTTATCACCAGAAAGAGTGGTAAGGGGAAAGTTTGTATACTAAAATGACATGTACGAAATAATGTCTTTCATGAGATAGAAGTGATAGAAATAAGCCAGTTACTACACACGTCAATGTAAACAACTTCCTTGAAACCGTTAGTTTAACAACAGAAGACCAACAAACGAGGGAAAGTGATAAAAAGAAAGCTCGTTTTACATGTGTGCGTTGTGTAATTTGTTTTTCTTCAACTCATTTCTGAGAATAGTGAGAATGCTTAGCAGAGAGAAAGTTAAAACGAAGGAACTTTGTATGAAGAGAAATGTAATTCAGTAAAAGTTGTCTTGATCTTTATAGAAATTTAGAAAGAAAGCGACAAAAGTAAACACTGAAAGTTTTCACAAGATTTTATCTATATGCTATAAAATTAAGGATATGATCACAATCTGTTTCTTTGCGTTAGAAAAAAAGTGGAAGAAAGTTCAACACTTTTTTAATTTCACATGTAACAGCTTATGTGAAAGTTTTTAAACTGTGAATATTTGCATTTGTGCACGTACAAAAAAGTTCACCAATCAGGATGTCATTTTGCAAGAAGACATTAAAATCCACATTATACATTGTACTTTAGCTAATTTTAAATTTAATATGTACTTAATGCTTTCGGTTTGTGCACAATCAGTATGCTTTTGTTACTCATGTTGATCTTCTGATTCGTTTTCCTTTGCGATTAAATTAGCGTTTCACATCATTTAGAATAGAATGAAAAAGTCATCGAGTACTCGAAAAGTTTTTAAACTCATTCATCCACCCACGCTCAATGAAAAATCACGCTCTAGCAGATAATATCCACCTAATTTTGTTTCATATGTAATGAATTTACGAATTTTTATGCTCTGACTTGCAATTAAATTTATTGTGACTCATTCAAACTTCAATTTGATTAAAGATTCATGAAATATTTTACCTAAATAGTTTCCAGTTTTCCAAGTCATGCGTCATAATATGCGTTCTTGTTTGTTTTGGCATGTCCTAGTTGATTGTATAAAATGCCTACATATCAACATGCACATGTAACATAACCGCAAAAGAATATGGTTTTATTTTCCGCTGAAATTGATAAAAACGAAAGGCTGCGACATTGAGGTTAGGAAAAGTTTTTGCCATATTTTAGACTTGAACAGGAACAGGAACGTGTGCATCAATGATAGATGTGAAGAAAAGTTATTGATATACAAAAATAAATAAAGAAACATCAAAATATGATTATGAACTCCAACGCAGTTCTGATGGAAAGAGATATTATGCAGTGTTGTAAATGCAAGTTAGTGTAGAAAGACAGGAAGGAGAGGGTTTTGGTGAAATCGTATGTAATATGCAAATAAATGCAAATAAATAACGCTTTCCATTTCGTATGTATTTGTTTTTCCAGACTCCAAAATTGGTGGAGATAGGTGGAGCAATTCTGTACTGTGAGGAAAGACTCAATCAAACCACGTTTTACAAGGTGCATCAAACCATGTTGGAACAGTTTAGCACACTTCCATTCTGCTTGCCAGGAGACTACATCTATGCTAATTTTGTACCTGCACTTTTCCACAGACTAAGGCATATGGTAAGTCTTTCATAACTTATTTTCCGTACGTACATCCAGTCAACATCGCAGAAACAGAATCGTCATGTGTGAAACGTGCTCGTGTGAGATGATTGAATACAAAACATTGCATGAAACATAATATGCATATAGTAGAGCATCTTTTGCTTTTATATGTTATGTCATGTCTCAAGTAGTTTTATCTTTAGCATGGTAAAAAATGCTTTATATAAAAGTTTCCTGTCAATTTTCCCCAATAAACTAGCACTTCCCTTTACTTCCAAGTCTCTTGGTATGTGCATTGATCTGTGAAGAGAAAGCATTGTGTGGGGAAAGTAGGTTTTTTGTGTGGGTGATATTTTGGGGTAAACTGCGAGTTTTCTTTCTTCCCACTGCCACCACCTACTCATTTGTTCTATAAATTAGCAAAGGACACGACGCAACTACGAAGACAAATGCTAGTTATTATTTTATGGTTTCTACTACTGGATATTGCCTTCGTCTTATTACTTTTTACAATGATAATTTAGTCACAGCACACAGGACAGGACAAGTCGCAGCAGTCATTACAGTTAGCACAACACACAGTATTAAATTACACACCTTCAGGGAAGTGTCAAAATTTTTAATGAATAGTTGCAAGTTGTCATTGTTCTTGACAAGCAGGTTTACATTTTTCGATAAAATAATGCTAATTTTTTCGCGACCTAATTGAAATGAGAAATTGGACAAGACTAATTAATACTGATTGTGAATGAAAGGGTGTCAGAAAATGTGCAGTGGTGTTTGCCAATGAATAATAATAAGTTTATGTTGCTTTTCCTTTATCATTATAGCGTCAAATTCCTTGTAGAATGGCAGCTGCTGTCGCAATTGTGATCTTTCTTCGTCACTGTCGTCGTAACGCACAACGAGAAGACATACGTAAAAAGATTAAAGAAGGTAATTCCTCAGAAAATCCATATCGTATCTATACTTAAGTCCTTCTCTATGTTTTTTAATCGTTTCCACATGACACATAAAATGAGATACTGTCACATGATAAATCTTGTGATTAGTTTTACGTTCTACTGCGATGGAAGACGAAATACGATTTTTAGTATCACAATCACGTTTTTAAGTCTTACGTAATGTTTTGGAGCAATCCAGTTTCACTTCAAAATGTCTCCCCAAAAAAGCATTACAAAGACTTATTTTTATTCTATAGTCTTCTCATTTATGTCACTAAAAATGATAGCATAATATAATCTAGAAACAGTGATGACATAAGATTTCTCCGTAAAGGCTATAAAAACGGATATGATGCTATCTAGTTCTCAAGACGTCTCGATCTGATACCCTTGTAATAACTGTCTTTCCAACGGAAAGAAGATAAATATATTTTCCTGGTCTTCATGTCGGAATTTCATACATTTTGAGTCTTGGCAAAGCATAATGTTGCATACCTCAATATAAAAGATCTTCAAAATTAAAGTTATGTACTTATAACGTAAATTGTTACAAGTATTACTAGTCAGTGAAAAGAGGGGGGGAAAATTCTTGGGATGTATCTTTAGCTGAGACGGCAACGGTTTTTCTCAGAATTTCTTTCCCCCAAGAAAACTATTCATTACTTGAAAAATTACCACAACACCGACGCACTCTTCTTTTTGTCACATCATGCGGCAGCGGAGAAAAGTGTAAGTGTATTGTATCATTAGCTGAAGATAGTGACATAAAAATGTGTACCCTGTGCCTCTCCATCATCATGACTTAAAGGGAAAGGGCTACGTACTTAAATGTGATGATGAGTGAGTGTTACCATTTTTTGTAGAGCCACAATGAAGGCCAAGAGTAATGGTAGGACATTTTTCTAAATCTTTATTGTCCAAGCAGAACATTAAATAAATGTACTCAAGAAAATAGAATTGCTTTCACCCGACACACTGATGATGTAATCAAAAAAGGAGGTTACTAGTACCATTCCCCTTTCTCCTTTATGAGTGTTATCTATGCTATCTATCAATGTACGTGACTGCTTTATGCTTGATCATAACCTCGCCTAACATAAAGAGTTTTAATGTGAAAGTACAAGTTTGTGTTGTAAAATTTAAAAGATTCTTGACCACGCCATATAATATTTAGGTATGAATGAAAGAATAATCATTTCCGCTTTTATGTTTCAGCGCGGCTCGTTTCTTTAGACTTGAGATCCTCATATGTAATTTCCCACTTTAAAGTGTACAAACGATCATTTATTAAATACGAATTTATGACAATCATGAAGTGCCACATAGAAACTTTTTTATATTAGCTATAAACCATTTACCTCTCTAAGGGTGGTAATCTGATGGAATTGGTATTTTAGTAGCTCCTTGCCTATGTTTCTTTTTACACCCAGCGGGTTCATTATTCATATACTGCAGAATCAGCATTAAAATCACGTTACTTGTGCGTGCCGTCAAAACATAAAATATATCGAATCAAAATGCTTGTTTGAATAAAACAGGAGAAATATCCCATCTACAAAATGCTGCATGGTATAAAGTTGTAAGTTTAAATATTTCACCAGGAAATGCTAGTAAGAGCTTTTCCTGTCATAGTTTTCGCTTCAAGAAAGCCACGTTCAAACTTCAAACTAACATGTAGTATTTCATTCGAGAGGAGGGAGTCAAAGTGCAAACATGGTTCACTGTAAAAAATGTGTCGTTTTTTCCTCTATTAAAAATTACATACATAGTATTAAGTAGAGAGAGTAATGGCAGATGAAAATCCTTTGTTTAGAACGTAAATATGACAAACATGGCATTAACAAATTACAAATTGCAGTTTTCCTCTTTCACGCCTCTGTTTGTCCTGAATGGTTTATTGCTTTGCTTTGGAAATGATTAAAATATAAAAATTGCTTGTTTTGGAGTGACTTCCTGTTGAAGAAGCAAACATATCTTGATATTGTATGCATGTTTTTACTACAGGATTTGCTCACGGACGTAGCGTACACGATAGAATGCTCTTCCTATACATTGCAAAGAAAATAATGGAGAAATTTTCAAAAAAGTACTTTAGAGATCATTTCTTTGAGGATGTGCTCGTCTTGGCAAGTAAATATTGCATTGATCAAGCAGCATCGCGAATTATTATTTTAATACATATTTTTTACAACACCTTGCTTTGTATTGACACGAATTACAGGCGACCCGGTTGGCAATGTCAGGCGCAAGGTATTTGAAATCGTACCTGAACTACAGAGTGAAATTTCTGATGACCCTAATTTGAATCGGAGGCTCGAAGAAACTTTCACCAATGCCAGAAAGTCAGAGATGGACAGAGATGCGAAGGAGATATTGAATGAAACGTTGGCGAGACTTAGAGAAAAAGAAAAAACTAAGGCAAGCAACCCAAGTTCTCGTAAATGTTTCTCTAAAATGTGTGCTTTCACATATTGGAGCAACAATTACAGCAATTACACAATATTTTGGCATTAACACTAACACTACTAATTGTATTGTTAATTATTGTAATACAAAATGTAATATATTTATTTGCTCGATCATGTATTTAATTCTATATGCATTTAATGATAATTTGTCAAGCGTGGGAAAAATGTTCGGGACCCTATAGATGAGGCGAAAGAAGTGGAAGAGGAATATATTGCTAGTTTGGAGACATACGATGGTCCATCGGTAGCCAATGCCACTGTCAATGAAAAGCGAAAAAGTAAAAAACTGATTTCTATATCACAAACCATTGAGTAGAAAAAGTAGAAAAGAGTATTCTGTTTTGATTTTTCATGTTATATGTATGCGTTATTATTATGTATTGTATTGTTTGAAACAGGTTTTTACGGAGCGGGCTTAAAGAAAGTCTTTAGTAAAGGACAAATTGCTCCGGTTAAACCCTCTGCTCCCCCCGCACAAGGAAAACCCAAGACCCCAAAAAAGTAATTGTCCCGACACGTCCAAACAGTGGTTACTTAAATTCTTTGTTATTACTTTATGTATGCTACATACAAAATTCAAAATGTTTTTTTAACTATCTATTTGTTACCAAATTTTTCTAAATAATAAAAGTGCCAAGTTATACTGTATTGCTTTACCCACAAAAATAATTCATGTAAAATGATTTTTAGTGAAAATGTGACATCGTCAACACGTTAAGTTCACAGTGTGCTTTATCTGCATCTTTTTGCAAAAACATGCTCCCAATCCGCATCTATTCTTGTGTTTAATAATCAGGATTTTTGGAGTACCTTATGAAGAGCTCTTCACACATTATGGTCTCAGCAAACAATGACAATGCTATAGGCGTAACTGAAATGAGTGTGTATGGGGTTTTTACACTGGATGAATATTCAGCAAAGCAGGAGTCCATCTCTATTAATATTCATTATATTATAAGAACGAAGATTTCACTTTTTGTGAGCTATATGTGGGCGAAGGGGGAATTCAAGACAAGAG
The DNA here is from genome assembly GCA_034700605.1 of Willowsia nigromaculata. NCBI lineage: Eukaryota > Metazoa > Arthropoda > Collembola > Entomobryomorpha > Entomobryidae > Willowsia > Willowsia nigromaculata. The sequence continues at coordinate 4,339 of JAQIXX010002823.1, read as the reverse complement.
CATATTTGTGGAGAAAGCAGGAATGCTTCTATCATAAATGAATAACACTCAACAACCTCTTTCATTAAACAATAATATATTTTTGTGCAGAACAAAAGACAAGATATGCTTAACGTATCTAGGAGTTGAAAATCCTAAATATGTACTTACTCACGATCAGTTACTAATGTAAAATTCTCTATTATACTTGTGTATACTTTATCACAAAGCATAGTTCAAGTTGGGTGAAAAATTAATATAGCTTGTACAAGATACATAAGGTAAAAGTACATTTAAGGGGAATTTCGTGTCGACCTCAGAACAACAGGGCTTATAGAAAGTCAGTTTTCATATTTTCCTGATTGCCTTTCCCGGAATCAGTATATGAGGTATCATATTTACTTATGAAAAGTAATGCTTTATGATTTTGTATAAAATACTCATTGAGAAGTTATGATATTCTGTCCGATGCGACCCTATTTGACAGCTTGTTATTTATGACTGCGAGCTATTATCGTGTGGTTATTTTGGAAATTGAAAAGTGTTAATAGATCAAGTCAAAACATTGCCAAACAAACTGATGTCAATTTGATAACCCTGACATGAACTGAAACAAAACAACGTTTAGTATGTTATTTTTTAATTACAAAGTTCACCGAACTACAAAAACAGCACATTTAACAGGACACATTGTAATTGTATGTTAGTCACGTTTAATGCTTTTTGTAGGTGTTGTGTATACAGTTTTACAATTAGCAAAAGTAAAAGCAATTTTCCATTGCTTCAAGTCTTTTGAATTTCCTCTCCTTTCATTTTAACGGTGGCAGCTGTTTCGCAATGGAACTTGTACAAGGTGGTAACACCATTCACCATTTACCGTTATATTTTAGGTTGGTGGTTGGCTGGTACGCGTATAAACAATAGACCACACGAAAAACTAGCGCATAACGGCCAACATGGGTCCAATAAAGCAAATCTCAACTATTATACTCACACAAGCAACGCCAAAAGCCTCATTGCGTTCCATTCACTCTGGGAACTGAGCGGAATGCTTTTCAAAGTACATCCGCTTTCATCCAAAAAGGCAATTGCGAAATGGTTGCTTTTGTATGACCTGTCCTGTAATTTTGTGTACGTTTCATAGGTAAGCAGAGAAGCAGATACTTCAGCGGTTGATTTCCAACGCTCAGCTCTAATGCCCTTTACCTGTGCATTTATAGTTCTTTTTTGTACGCCCACAGTCGGAGCTCAAGTCAAATTTTGTGAGGAATATGATGGAATATGTGGCTGTAAAAATACCTGCATTTCTATGTTGTACAAAATCCCTTGTCGAAATTCCGGATTGTTGTTCAATGGTATATAGTAAGGTTGTTAGACGTCACCTAAAATGTAGGGTAAAACACGGAAAAATGCTTTTCCGGTGACAAAAAGAATGCATACAGTTTACAATATCGAAAAATTTAGTGATGTTGTAAAATAATTCAGAGTATTTACATCTATACTAGTCTAGTCTATATAATGATTGTACAGGAATGAATAAATGACTGCTGGGAAGTCTGGGAACCCAACTGACTCCACACAAGATTTGAAGCTTAATAGACTTGCTTTTCTCATAAGCATGATCAGAGCTTGAAACTGAATTTTATGCATACCAAAGAGACCACATAAATGCTACATAGGGCACACTATGAAGCTGCATGTGTGGTTGAAACAAAGCTAGTTTTACCTGTTTTGCTTCCAACTTTGATATTAAACTGCTCAGAAAGGCCAGGAGATAGTTGAGATGACAGGAGGGAGCACTAGAGCTTATTCTCAAAACGCAAGCTTAAAATCGAAATTTTTAACAAGAGTGTTTGGAGTTTTGGGTACGACTTGATGTGCAAAATAAAAGTGCGTTCACAAAAGTTTAGTGCATAGCACATTATTCATAATTAGTTATTGAAGAATAAAACGTTTACCTTTTAATAGTTGGCAGGCATCTATAAAATAGTTTTAATATTATATAAAGTTGTAGGAACTTTACTGTTGCTTGCATGTTACCACATTTAAGTGTAGATTTAACTCTGCAGTATGTGCCTTGATGTCTCCAGTCGTAATGCATTATGCCGTTTTTGCTGTTTTACATAATTTAAAGCTTGCTGCTTGTAAATATAAAGACAATAACGAAAATTGAGCTTCTAGTGTCAGAACACAACTGTTTTTGTATACCCCGTAGAAATAAATAAAACAAGTTCATAATATATTTATGCTTTCTCTGGATCAAACTTTAGTACAAGTTCTTAAGCGAGATAATGCTGTTGATGTTTATTGTTGAGTTGAGAATATTTTATGCAAATATTGACTCCACGTATTATGAATAACAACTAGTCAATTTATATAATAACATGAGCTTTATCAGAAACATGACGAGCATTCCTTGAGTGCCTGCCTGTGAAAGTTTTCATCGTCGACCTTGTGAGTTTAAATAAACAAGCTATCTTCCCTTTATCGTTTTCATCCTTACAGTAATATATATATAGCCTCCAGTATTACAGTACATAGCTTCCATGAAACAGGACGTCTTTGGATTACAATGTGTAACGTGTTATGTTTATTGATGCAGTACAAACAAGATTTTAAAGTATTGTCAAAATTTAGCCACAAGGCGACAACTACATAACTTACCGTAGCTAACAGTAGGATCAAAGACGGCGACCCTCTTCAAGCTCATACTTGATGCACTAAATATTTTTATAGCGGTCTATCCTATCCTACCATAGTGTGAAATATTCAAAAAATTACATTACCCGATAAAAAGTATTTGGTAATAATCTTTCTTTGTTCTGAACTAATCGTGTTTTGATGGAATTCAAAACTGAAATTGAAATGGATCAGCGAAGCCTTAAACAAAGTTAATCTACATCCATTTTAAAATTCAAACAAGACAGTTAACTGTACCTAGCCAGCACTTATTTCATTCCATCAGCTACAAATATTAGGATGCTTACATACTAGTATTTCCCAAGATAAATCTAACGAGATTAGAGCCAGAGTTTCTTGATCTGTGTGATTGATCTCTATATTTATCAATGCAATACTGACAAATCGAGAAGTCAGTATTTCATTGTCAATTGTAGGATGGTACTTATAGGTTATGAAAAGAATGCAAACTTTCGTGTCAGGGACGGCCATCTAAGCATTACGTTAAGAAATTTGGAGAAAAAAAAATATTACTAAAATTAGATGTTCATATGCACGAGGAAAAAGTCAAGGACAGAACAACAATAAAATGCAAAACGCGGAAATTTTCGCATTAATATTATGATTAGTATATATTACATCGTGATTAAAAAGTTTCATCACGAAGGAAGTACAAACTTGAAATGTGCAATAGAGAAAATTACACATACACAACGTAAGGTGGCAATTCTTATAGGTGTTTTCTTATAAAAATGTTTCCCTTTTGCTTTGAAGCTCTTTCATGTTTATTGCCGCCCACGCTTCCTGAGCTATTTACAAAAGGTGATGCTTTTATGGTATGTGAAAATGTAGGAGCTGGGAGCAAGTACTATAACTGTTACATCATAATATGACTGTCTTTTCGTATTTCCGTACCCTTTTGTTTATTCCTTGATACGGATTATTACTTTGCAAACGGATTGATGCACGAATTTAGTAGCCCTACTAACCTGCGTTTGGTGCAAATGTATTTCGAGTCAGAACATCAACTTTTAACGCAATGTTAGTAGACTAGATAAGAACACTGAACTGGATAGGTTGATTTGTAGGTATTTGATAGATTCAGAATGCGGTTTTTTGAAAATATCAACTATTATTTTTATATGAACTGGTTGTGAATGTATTTCATTTTTAGGTCGAATTTATGAAAACTTTCAAGGATTTTACATAAAATTACTGTACACATAGCATATTTTATAAAGGCTATTGGGATTTGGGACTTGGTTCTTCCTTGCTTGCTCGTCATATCCTAACTGTGATGAATTCGAATATTTTTGAACTTTGTTTTTTTTGTACTTATTGAAGTTTTGGTGTCGGTGTCACAAAGGTTGACAGTTTTTAAACTTTTGCTCCTATAATATCCGGATTCGAACATAATAATACGTCACCACAGATTATGTGTTGGATGCTTTAATATAGGTTTATAATAAAAGAAAGATCTTAAAGCATTTAAATTGTATTTATTGTTTGTTGGAATCGTAGAACCATGAATTTAGTCTAAGTATCATATTAAAATTTAAAATTCGATGAAAGAATGTGGGTACTTTCAGATAGGAACATATTGGAATAAATATAGACGTAAATATAAGCTACAGTTGGCTCATTACAAAGCATTAAACATACAGCAGATTGATATTTAAAT
>JAQIXX010002822.1:0-22366 GCA_034700605.1 Willowsia nigromaculata | reverse complement strand
GCGGACAAGGAAATTCTTACGGACCACGGGACCGGCGGTCCCGACTTCACCAGGGATCTGTGGTAGGTCACCAGGGATCGGGGTCCCGTTTTTTTTCTTCAGCAGGGAAAATTTTTGGTCACCAGGGATCGGGGTCCCTTTTTTTTGCTCAGCAGGGAAAATTTTTGGTCACCAGGGATTAGTCAGAGTTCACCAGGGATGGAAACTCCGTGATCCCAAGGCATTTGTAAGAATTTCCATGTCCGGAAAATAATATCTTATAAACGAATGTATACATGGTTAGGTACGACATGGCATACCGTCATGGGCTGTTACGCACATGAAGTGTCCAAGTTAAAGGAAATTTTGTGGCAACTGATAGTCTTTCTCCTCACTTGTAAATTTGGAATTGCCTTATTTTCATAACTTTAAATTACCTTCAATCATAGTTCAGGTTTATTTATATTACTATAAGGAGCAAGAAAACAATAATTATGATTCTAGTAGTCGAACTTATAGTTTTATCTGTAGTATTACTTTTGTGGTGGATATATAATGACCAGAAACGATATTCTAACTACCCACCAGGTACCTGATTTATTATTTTAAAATGAACTAACCTCTTTCATATTTCAGATTTGTCTAAATGTCAGGGTTAAAATGTTCCATAGGTCCCACCCGCATACCCCTTTCAGGGAATATGATCCAAGTGATTATGAAATCCGACTTTCCAGCAATCGCATTTCAAAAGCTTGGAAAGGTCTATGGGGATGTGTTTTTCATCAAAGTTGGAATGACCGAAACAGGTTTAAAATTCAATAACATGTCATACCACCGCAGTTCTCTAACATTAAGCCCTTCGTTTGAATGTTGATTACAACTGTTTACAGTTGTATTTAACTCCCCGGATGCGATACGTGAGATGCTAACAAATGATCATACTAATGGAAGATACATGTTTGAAGCTTTACGAGTCAGAAACATGGGAAAAAATATAGGTAACAATTGCTTATTACTGCAATTTCCAATGTTATAAGTATACTAAAAGAATAAATGACATCTTATACAAAATGTCAAAAAACTCCCTTCAGGATTAATTTTTGGATATGGGAAACCATGGCAAAATCTGAGACGATTTACAATAAGGAATCTGCGGGATTTCGGTTTTGGCAAATCCTCCATAATGGATGTGGTTGTTAATGAAGAAGTGGAAAAATTTATGGACCATCTCAGACAACAAGCAAGCAAAGCAAAAGATAATATAATTCATGTCGAAGACATGTTCAATTTAGCTTCTCTCAATGTACTCTGGCGCTTAGTGTCGGGTACATCTTTTGAATACGATGATCCAAAATTGCAGCGACTTCTGCAATTAAATTCCGACTTTATCAAGACCACAAATTTTGCCGTGGACCTTGGACAATCATTTCCTATTCTCAGAACATATTTTCCAGAATGGACGGGAAAGACACTGCAACAAAAAACCTCTAAGGATTTGCATGACTACGGAAAGGTAAGCGATATTTTTGCCAATTACAAATTTTACTAAATTGTCAAGATTTTCCTAGCATTGAAAGTACTGAAACAGGGTTTATTGGAGGAGCAACGTAAGAAACGATTAAGCGACAGTGAGACCGAAACATTTATAAGTATATTTACTGACAAAATCAATCAAAGCAAGGAAGATGTTGAAACTGATTTCACAGGTATTCCTTACGATTATTTGTACGTATAAAAATTATTACAATTATGTAGTACACAAAATAATATCCCTAATTTTCACAAAATATTAAATAGATGAACAATTTGTGATGACAATCCTTGATTTGATAATCGCTGGTTCCGACACTTCAAGCAAGACTCTTACTTTTGGAATATTGTACATGCTGTTGAATCCCGATATTCAGGAGAAAGTGCAGAATGAAATTGATCGCGTCATTGCGGATGAAGCATTCATTGAATACGCAATGAAATCGAAATTGCCTTATAGTCATGCTACTATGCTCGAAATAATGAGATACTCAACTATTGCACCAACTCCTATTCCTCGTGAGGCGACTGAAGACTTTTACTTTAGAGGTCATCTCATTAAGAAGGGTGTTAGTCTCCTCCCAAACATCTATAATGCTCATTTTGATGAGAAGATTTGGGGAGACCCAGAAATATTTCGTCCAGAGAGATTTCTTATTTCGTCAAGAACAGAAATTGATCAGGGTATTGCAGAAAAATTACTTTCTTTTGGAGCAGGTATGTCTTAGTGCGGTTTTCGGCCTTTGGAAATAACTCTTAGAAAAACAACACATTCCTTATGAAACTCTGAGACTTCCCCTAAATATTAATTTTCATGTTTCCCAAACTAGGAAAGCGATATTGTTTGGGACAATCTCTCGCAGAAACTTCCATGTTCTTGTACTTCACTACAGTCTTAAGAAGATTTAAATTTGTCAAAGTGCCAGGTACAAATCCTTCGGTAAAACCGATTCTTGCAATTACACTTTGTCCACAGCCATTTGACGTACAAGTACTTGAACGAAAAAAAGTGTAAATTCATGAACAATGCAATAAATCAATAAATGATTTTCTTAGAAACTTTACAAGGATGTGTATTGAAGTAAAATGTTGTTAATTTCGTACAACAAATTGCGATACAGGTAGCCCACAAGCAAAATGTTGTTACAATGTCTCCTTACATTTTCAACGCCTATTATTCGTTTTCATAAATTTCCACAGGACTTTTCACTCGTAGGCTTACCCCTTCTTGTTCCCAATATTTAGAAGTACCTTTCTCTTGAATCCCTTTAAAAATACTCGCAACCACCACTAATCGTAAGTAAATCATTGTGTGGTGGAAAGAATCCATGAAAAAATCTCCGGCAGAAAAATCATGAAAGAAGCTATTTAAGCTAAGTCTATTGGCTTGAATGCTGAAAGTAATAGCAAACGTCCATCAATGAATGTAAAAATTATTGTTATATTTATGTTTTGTCAGCTTTTTTCATTCATTGTTTATTAGATTAGGTTAGGTTATAAGTTATAACGCATCCTAACGTGATCTGTTATGCCTAATCTAACCTAACCTGAAAATATCAACATCACTGAAAAATGTCCAAAAATATTAAAAAATGATTGCATCCCGTTAGTCGAATCTTCCCCAAATCTTCTAAACTAATAAGAATAATTTACAATCCTTCATATTATACAGTAATGACAAAGACGACACATGTTAACTTAATAAATGTAGATAAAAGATCAAACCATTTTACAAGATTAATATTTACTGAAAAATTGCAATTGATTTTAACTTGTTTGATATCTGACACTTCAAGGACGACCCTTGCATTTTGAATATTATTCATACTCTTGAAGAGTGATGTACAAGGAAAGTACAAAAGAAAATTAAATCGAGGTGACATTCCAGACAATGCACTTAGTAGATCAGCAGTTAAGTCGAAGTTTCTTTACACTCGACCACCAACCAATCTCGATATTTTAAGATACACAAGAGAAAGGCCCTAAGATAAAAAACTCAATGCGTTTTCTGTGCATATTTTTTGCTTTACCTTGAGTATATTTTTAGTGTAATTAACACGTGTATTGTATTTTAAAAGAATGAGTAAAATACCATGCTTATCTTGGAAACACAAGTTTTGACACCCCCCTTTTTACATACAATTTAAAAAATTACACCTACATAACGGGTTTTAAAACTTAAGTGAAGGTTTTTCAAGAGAAATAAATTTTGGATTCGCTACGAACTTGGTCATGGTAAAGTAGTTAATTTAATAAACTGGTTTTGTACACGGTTAGCAAGTACAGAAGATTGGCATTGTAATTTACAATTTGTAAATGTGTACTTTGTGCATATGAAACTCAAACAGTGTTCATTACTGTCATAAAATGAAGGATTTGATTTCAGCTATACATGAATATAAAATTGCACGTTAAGTTCCAGCAATGAAAAAGTTTAACACGTTGAACTTATGAATGCAACATGACAAACGGATGTAGAGATCTTGCGACAGTAGTGAAGCAGGATTTTTTCATTAATTGCTTTGATTGTGTCAAAAACTAAGAAAATGGGACAAACCTATAAATAATAACTGATTTTTATATTGTCTTGCTTTTCAAAATTGTAAGGACATCTCTTAAAAAGTTCCATTAGAATCTTATTCCAGATTCCATGTGTTAAAGATGTATATATTCTAAGTTACTTAGGTTTGTAACGGTTACCATTAGTTTTCGTTTTAACTATTAGTCGTGATAGTACATTTTTGAATTTATCAAACCCAAGGTGGCCAAAAGCACATTACCAAACAAGATTTTTAGATGATTTGTTGCTGTTTGATAGTTATCCTCCAAATTGACGGACTGTTATGAAATGTTATATACTCTCTATACCTTGCAAGGAAAGTGCGGGGTAGCATCTTGGTTTCTATCTACTGTTTTCCTTGTAGTAGTCGTGATGCATTTCTGTTTTTGTAAACATGATTTTTTTTATCTACTCTGAGGTTGAATATAAGCATTTGATTAATCAAAACATAGATAACGTTGTTTCCACGCAAATGACATAATTTACATGCTAAAATTATGGAAGTACATGATCATAAAAAAACTTTTCATAATGCTACACTACTCGCTTGCATGTGCAAACTCGTATGCATTTGTGTGAATCAGTTTTTGTCGTTGGTCGAAGCAGAAGACAAATATGGAAATAACTTTATCATGCTATGTTCAATAGAAAAACCTGTTCAATAAAATATTCTATTGGTTGCAGAATATTCCCCAACTGTCTCATATCAAGATTTTTTAAATCTCCAGTGCAAAAATGTTTTAAGTATTTGGCCTCACTCCCTGTTTGCCCCAACGTGAATGTTAACTTTTCATGTTATCGCCTTTAAAGAATACAATATAGATGATTCATTCAACATGGTAGTGTCATGTCCATCATCATAAGGAAAAATCCAAAATATTTCATGGATTATCACCCTTGTTTATGGTTCTCACTGATAGCAAAATGAATGTAAACACTGCACATTATATTACATAAACTAGAGATTCTTTGAATTTGCATCAAAATGCAGAATTCCATTTCTCGATTCATAAAACTGATATCTTAAAAATACGGGTCAAATTAGTGACAGCAGTTGAGAAGACAACATCTTTCTTTACACGTATGAAGTTTGCATTTTGTTCAGATTGATTTCCAATCATACTGTAATTCGAAATCTTAATCATGATTCTAGTAGCACAAATTATAGTTCTTTCAATAGTGTTACTTTCATGGTGGATGTACAATGACCAGAGACGCTATTCTAAATACCCACCAGGTAGCGTGTTAATTATATAAAAATAAACAAAGGTAAAATTATGTTTTGTAGATACGTAAATTCACAGTGTAAATGTTTCATAGGTCCAACCCGCATACCCCTTCTTGGAAGCATGATCCAAGTAATAATGAAATCCGACTTTCCAGCAATTGCATTTCAAAAGCTTGGAAAGATTTATGGGGATGTGTTTTTCATCAAAGTTGGAGTAAACGAAACAGGTTAAAAAACTAACCAACAAACTACCACAGTAATTTAAAATTAGTCTAATCGATTGACCTTGTGTGAATGTTAAAATGTTTTACAGTTGTATTTAACTCCCCGGATGCGATACGTGAGATGCTAACCCATGATCATGCTGTAGGAAGATATCCGTTTGAAGTAGTACGAGTCAGAAATATGGGGAAAAATATAGGTAATAATTGCTTATCGCTACAGTTTCCAATAAAATTAGAAATAAAGTATACTAAACTAAAAATGGATCGTTTGAAAAATAAAAATGCTCCCTTTCAGGAATAATTTTTGGATATGGGAAACCATGGCAAAATCTGAGACGATTTACAATAAGGAATCTTAGGGCTTTTGGTTTTGGCAAATCCTCAATAATGGATGTAGTTGTTAATGAAGAAGTGGAAAAATTTATGGACCATCTCAGACAACAAACAAGCAAAACGAAGGATAATATAATTCATGTCGAAGACATGTTCAATTTAGCTTCTCTCAATGTACTCTGGCGCTTAGTGTCGGGTACGTCTTTTGAATACGATGACCCGAAATTGCGGCGACTTCTTCAACTAAATTCCGACTTGGTGAATTCCACCAATTTTGGTATGGATCTTGGACAATCATTCCCTATTCTTCGAAGATTTTTTCCAGACTGGACGGGAAAGACATTGCAACAACAAACATCTCAGGATTTATTTGACTACGGAAAGGTAAGCGTTATTCCTGAGGAGTAACAGATTGTTCAAACTTTACAGAATTTCACCAGTATGAAGTATTGAAACAGAATTTGCTTGAGGAGGAGCGTCAAATGCTAACAAGTGGTTTAGGGACCGAGACATTTATAAGTACATTTACTGATAAAATCACTCAAAGCAAGGAAGATGCTGACACGGATTTCACAGGTACTGAATGAAACTACTTATGCAACGAATTAATATAATTATTGAGTTCATAAAATAAACTTTCTTTGACCATGATGCTCCAGTTCATAAATAGAATATATTCAATTTGTTCCTAATAGACGAGCAATTTGTGATGACAATCCTTGATTTGATAGTCGCTGGTTCCGACACTTCAAGCAAGACACTTACTTTTGGAATATTGTACATGCTCTTGAATCCAGATATTCAAGAGAAAGTGCAAAATGAAATTGATCGTGTTATTGCAGATGACGCGATTATTGAATATGCAATGAAATCGAAATTGCCTTATTGTCATGCAACTATTCTCGAAATAATGAGATACTCAACCATTGGGCCAACGCCAGTTCCTCGTAAGGCGATTGAAAACTTTTACTTCAGAGGTCATCTCATTATGAAGGGTACTTGTCTCATCCCAAATGTATATAATGCTCATTTTGATGGGAAGATTTGGGGAGATCCGCAAATATTCCGTCCAGAGAGATTTCTTAATTCGTCAGAAACAGAAGTTGATCAGAGTATTGCCGAAAGATTGTTTTCTTTTGGAGCAGGTATGCTTGGGCGGGTGCTATGTTTTTAGACTTATTTTTCAATTGCTGGAAATAACACGTTTAAATTTCTATGAAACTTGCCGTATAAATGAATTTTTTTCCTCTTTTCCCAAATTAGGAAAGAGATATTGCTTGGGACAATCTCTCGCAGAAACTTCCATGTTCTTGTACTTCACTACAGTCTTGAGAAGATTTAAATTTGTCAAAGTACCTGGTACAAATCCTTCGGTGAAACCAATTCTTGGAGTTACTCTTTCTCCTCAGCCGTTTGATGTACAAGTACTTGAACGAAAAAATATGTAATTCATAAATAATGCAAAGGATCAATAAACAACTACATCTTATACCTATTTTAAACGTGTACATTAAAGCAATATGTTGCTTTCTCTAAAACTAATCCCACAAAACAAATTGTAATGCAGGTAGCCCACAAGCAAAATGTTGTTACAATGTCTCCTTCCATTTTCAACGGCTGTGGTTCTTTTTCATATCCTGTGAGAATTTCCACAGGACTTTTCACTCTCAGTCGATTTTGCACTGTTTCTGATACAACAATACCTACTTGTTCTTGTTCCCAATATTTATAAATCCCTGCCTCTTGAATCCTCTGAAAGACCCTTGCAACTAATTTACTATGAGGCGGAAAGAATCCATGGAAAAAGTTCTCCGGTGCACTTAAGCGTCTCCCAACGTAGCACATTTTAGTTTTAGGCTTCCCCAATAATTTTGCCTGTTTCTCAAGAAGGCTATTGGCTTGAATGGTGAAAGCAATAGTAAATGGCCATGAATGCCATGTAGCTTTATTTTCTCCAAATGCCAAGACACTGCTAACGCTCATATTAACAGTAACTTTTTGAAGGAACCAATCCCTTGAAGATCTGTACTGCATTGGTAATCCGTTAACAGAATCTTTCATCCGATTTAGTACTATATTATCTTGTAGTACGAAGCTATAATTTCGAGCCCTTAGATCATGTGGGTGACTTAGTACCTCCTCTGGAGTTGGAATGATTAAGTTGCTAGTTATGAAACCAGAGTAAATGTTGGTAAGAATAAGAGACGTAAACATCCACAGAATAAATAATTGGGAATGTTGTAAACGTTTTGAAATACCCGTGGGGCCACTTGAGATAAGAACTGAGAGAATAGCTGAATAAGTTTGAATAGGGAATTTGAAATCTGGAAAGGATGTAACTATGGTTAACATTATAATTATTGTAATGGTACATGCCCATGTTGCGGTATCGAAAGGCGCTGTAAAGACGACGAAGTGGAATGGTGACTGGCGTATCTTCCGAAAAACTTGGCAGTAAGCAAAGTTCTTTACGAGAACACCTGTCTAGTTTTTAAATAATAATTGCATTAAGTTTTGCTCCACATGTTTTCTTAAGTTTTGATAAAAAGATTACCTGAATGAAACGTGGCATTTCCAATCTAGAGCTGTCGCGCTGGTGGTTTTTGTAGAAGCGTTCGTATTCTCTCCATATTTCTTGGATAAATATTCCAGGAACTACTGTTGGGTAATCGTTCAGTGTTTTCTTCTGGTCATCGGTTTTGTTCGGATTTGCCAATCTGATTGTCTTTGCTAGGAGACTAGCATTGAAGAAGTGAGCCACCTCGATGTACATGTTTATGTAAGGGAATACTCCGTGTGATATAAACACATAATCTCTCATTCTGGAATATTTTTCCAGGACAAGGTTAACGAACGATTGACTAGCATTGAACCTAAAAGCTTCAAGGTATATGTGCTTAATATGGCTAACAAAATTATCATTGAGATGTGCATATTTTAAATTTAGTATAAACAGCAGAAAAATTACTTGCATATCTGTTTCAAACCCTAGACTTCAAAAAAGAGATTGTGGTTCCTGTCTTTGATCACGTCATTCGCTTCACTACAGTGTCAGCGTCAGTATTGGTACACATGCATGGTTATTAGAGGTATATCCATTTTCACAGAATAGTTTTCTTTTCATGTCAATGCCAAGTGAATTAATAAAATGCATTAGGAGACTCATCATTATTGTTTTTATTACGTTGGAAACTACTGACCACTATTTTAGTATAATCAATAAATATATGCAATTCAAGAAGTAATACCATTATGCCATAATATGTACATGAGTCAATAAAATGCTGTACCAAGTATTTACTTATTCATAATATTACAACAGAACAATTACACTTTAAAAGACATTAAGACCGATCCGGTCAAATTACTTGTAAAGCTAAGTACCGTAAGGCACGTTATCTTTTTAATATCATAAAATGTTCCACTTTTTACTGCTTCAACTTTAAAAATTTGCAACAACTTTTGAGCCAACTTTCCATGACCCCACTGGTTCCTACGACTCTTTCGCAGAAACTGCTCAAGTTTCAAACTATATTCATTTACCATTGATGTGAATGTGATGAAAATTGTTAGGGTGACTAGTACACAGAAAAACATGGATACGCCACATATTCTTTCAGCAATATCGTCGTCTGTTGCCAAACGAACACTCAAAAGGGCTGAAAGTATTACCATCGCACTGAAAAGTGATTTGATAGGAGACACGTAATATTTCCCGTATACTTCATTATAAATCGTAGTTAATACCCTCAGTTTTGTGTAAACAAACAAACATTCTTCAAGCAACATTGAACCCTTCGAAATATTTAAAATCTTCATTTTTTCCGTCATAGCCAGTACTGTTGTTTTGAATGTGTGCATAAATGACATATTAATGTGTAGTGTTAAAAGAAGATTACCCCATATCATGAATGCAAACCAAATGTCCACTGTAACTGATGCAATGCATGCCAAAAGAAAGTTAGAAGGTTTTAGGATAATATAAATCAAGTACCCAAATTGGAATGGTTCTTCCAAGAATACAATGAAAATTGGAAGAATTGCAGTGAACATGCAGACAACAGAGTATGAAGAGAGTGCGAAAATAATTCTTGTACGTAGTTTTTGAGATTTTGAGAAGGTTTCTGGTCTGAAGTGGCCTAACAAAGTGATACATAAATAGGTCCAGGTGAAAACATGATCTGTTGGTTTCAGGTTAAGTCAAATATTGATTTACTCTTGAGATCTTACGTGTTTCCAGGTTTTCCATTAGCCTGACAGTTCCATTTGCTATTTGCATTACTTCATTAGCTTTGATTAGATTTGGAACATTGTGAATCACAATGTTACTTCCTCCAAGTATCCACATAATATGAAATGTAAAATGTATGAACTTTCTGTTTTGGAAGTATTCCGGAAGGAGTACAAGAAACAGTACTGTTATGCCTAAGATGTATATGAGAAACAGGAGAAATGCTAATTTCCACAAGAAATGCCAGTAACTATTTCTCTTTAGTTTGAATGTAACACGAGAGCCTGAATCCCATTGTAAATGGTATGGGTGACAAAGAAATAACCGCATCAAGGAAAAGTAATTTTCCAGAAACTTTTCCATGATTCAGATTACTAATATAAGGTAGACGATATATTGTGTAATTTTTGGTGTTTAGCATTCAGATATAACTTTAAATGTGAATAACTCAATGCTTTAGCTTGTGGTGTAGTGTAGGTTATTTTGTTTGTTTTTATTAGGGCATGTCTACAGACAGTCGGTAATTAAAATATTCTTAAATATAGACTACAAATAGGATAAAGTACTAGCCATTTTTTGTATGAACCAAATAAATAGAAAAGATGAGTAGCATGCCTCAATAACATAACATGCTATAATTATGGCTTTTCATTCATGACAGGGTCTTTTTATAAATGGTTATTTACGACGCAATATAGATAAGCGGTAATTTAAAAGAAAACTAAAGATATTGACGCATAAGTCACATTATATAATTCATGTCTAATCCTAATTTTTTTTATAACTTACGGTTTTTGCAAAAAATTATATCTAAGTGACTTATAGCATATATTACAAAGACAGCTAACAAGATTAGTGTTGTGATATATTATTAGCATTACATTTGATTATTCATTCTTTGAAAACATTCAATCCAAATATTCATCAAATCTTGTATCTAAAGTAAAATATATCAACTTTGAAAACGTCAAATAAAATGTATACGAAAGATCTTCTGCTGTAATATTGTTTTTCATAACAGAAAGGCATTCAAGATACCTCAGAGACATGCATTAACATGAAGAGTATTTGAAGAAAAATATTGCAGCAAAATTAACTTCATACTGTTATTGAATTAAAAACAATTTTTACAAGCAAATTTTTATGTTTAAACCTAAAAGAAAGTGACAGAAAACCAACCAAATGTTTCATGAGTTGGAATAATAAACCTGGAAATATAACGTACGCTTTTTCTTTCAAAATGTAATGGCGGATGCTTTGATGTTTGCAATTATTTTGCATAATAAGTAATATTTTACGTAGGTATTATCAGAATTCAAGCCTAGACTTTCAAAGCTCATATCTTTAACAGGGCTTGGTCAATCAAGCTAAATCTGCATATCATGATATAGTATAAAACTCTGGCTTTCAAATGATCGGTTGTTTATAGCAACCAGTATTTGCTGTGAAGGATGCCGGGTCTCGATGTCCAGGTGAAGGAATTTCACTTTTTTACGTATTTGTCGGCGGTACTTTTTTGTAAACTTCCTCCCACGCCTGTAATATTTCAATCTGAGAAACAAAAAGTAGTTAGATGTGACAACATAAGGGCAGTGGCTACGGGCATGCAGTTCAATTAATCAGGTGCCCTATTGTTTCTTCTTTGCTACCTTTAAGATGTGTGAGAGTGAATTTTCATGTCGTATAAAAATTTCGTCATTCCATTCTTCTTGACCTTGTCTCTTACAATAGACTTCTTTAATCTTCCTAAAGACAATGGAATAAGCTTGCCGGGTCAGTGTAGCACCTCTTTGAAAAAAATCCAGCAAGAAAACTCCCATCCGGTCCCAAAGTACAAGTATACTAATTTAGAAAAAGCAAGCGTTTTGTGAAGTCTTGGGAAAACCAGGCTGTGAGCCAGCCGGGAGACATTGTGACGACTGTTTCTTTTATTCATTCTCACGATGGAGGACCCATATTGCATCCCCAGTCACAAGTTATCCAATAAAGAGATTTTCAGTCCATCAAAAATAGTTTTAATTTTTCTGACATGGCTGCTCGCAAAATTACCCTTGAAAATGCAAGTATGTCGCTTGAGTATAACTGCCTGGCATTTCTTCATAGCAAATACCAGCTGCCAAGAACAACCCACCATTAGAAAGCCAGACTTTTATACTATCAGATGATGTGCAGGTCAGATTATTTGATCGTGTCGTCTTACAAATATGAGCTGTGCAAATCTAGGCACGAATTCTGATAATACCTACGTATATATATATATTACCAGAAGTTATTGATGTGCATATACAATAGTTGGAATTGTACACAAACAACAGGTTTGGATGCTATCAACTCACTCAAGCATCGTGCAAAGTGGTCTTATATCCAAATGGGAACATTGAGCTGAGATAGCAAAACAATTTAAATTCAAACTGAAAGTCGGAAATGTTAACACACAAGCTGCAGCGCAAACTGGTGACAAAATTGACCTTAAAAGCGTACTTGTTGTCATGATTGTTGCAGTGTGTGTTCATCTGATAGGATTCTTGTGCCTAGTCATGGAACGCTTCTTGCATTTTCGTGTGATTCGTCAACATATGGTACAAAATCTGAAGCTGGCGGAAAACACTGGTCAGTCTGAGATGACAATGAAAACAAGTAAACCCGACTCAAAGGAAAATCTAGCTTCAACATTCGAAAGCACCGATGAGGTTGAATTAGAAGCGTTCTTTGAAATACCCGGAACTGTTGCCCAAATGTAAGCTAAACAGAGTCCTTAAATTGACATATACATAATAATAATAAGTTGGATTTATTGTCGATAATATCCTCGAAAGGCAAATTACATTATCTAGACAAATAAAAGTCAATGAATACAATATAAATTTATACAGTGAATTTAGAAACCAAGTAGTTGCAAATTATTATTACAAATAATTATTTGTTAAGGATTATTAGCTACATAATTTATGACATCGTCAATACATGAGTAGTCGCAGGTATCATGATTTATAACATTGAATTCATTTTGTTGAAGTGTTAGAATATGTGACGTTAGTTTTGTTTTGAACATATTGAAGGAAAAGCTTTCTGATAAAATGTTATCAGGCAATTGTAACCATTCATATACAGCTTTATACTTGAAGCAACGTTTGCCCCAGTGTCCATTAAAATTAATAATGGGTACTTTGTAGACATTGTTTCTTGTAGATTGACTCAAGTCGAAACTGAAATCCAGGTAATTATTTATGTAGGGATTTGAGTTTATAAGGGTCATTTTATAAGCAAAGCATAGGTTTTCATACATCATTTTATACTTAAATCTAAACCATTCTAATGAATTTCCTTTTACTTACTTTTGTTAGTACATATCTGGCTACATGTCTAAGAAGAGTATTAATTTCAGTACAATTACTTTGTGATAAATTGTTACCCCTGAAATATTCTCTTTTGGTTCTCTATGATTATCCCTAAGTTTGCCTATATAAACTAATCCCAGGTTATAAATAGTGAAAACTTTTATTTAATTGATGAAAAAAGTGTAATACCAAAATTGTGTTGTGCAACGTCTTTGTTTTTAACTTTATTTACTAAGAAGCCAATCAAGCGAAGCCATGTTAAAAAATACTAACGATCTGAGCAATTCAGTGGTTCAAAATGATTCCAAGTATACCACTGAAACTATTACCTGGATTGTCGCGGTTACTTTATTTTTTACAATAG
The DNA here is from genome assembly GCA_034700605.1 of Willowsia nigromaculata. Lineage (NCBI taxonomy): Eukaryota > Metazoa > Arthropoda > Collembola > Entomobryomorpha > Entomobryidae > Willowsia > Willowsia nigromaculata. Next base: position 8,579 of record JAQIXX010002822.1, on the reverse strand, counting down.
TTCCATTAATCATGTGCTGTATCATAAAATATTTAATAGTTGAAAACATCGATATACGGAATCGGGCTGAGAGAAGCTTCAAACTTTTGCAAGTATCGGTAAGTCACTTTCGCAATTGTATTGTCTAAACACACGTTGTACATAATATCTGGATTAAATATTGATTTACGAAAAGTACTAGCATTTAAGGTTTATACTGCTAATAAATGGATTTTTTCATGTAAATCTTATTAGGAAGCAGCAAGTCTTTCTTGTGCCATTGCTTTGCAAGAAAACCTTTCCAATGAGCGAAGGTGTGCATCCTCTCAAGTCTAACGATCTTCCCTGGGAAAGTTTTCGGTTTCGTAAGGAATAAATTACACAACAAACTTTAATTTTCAACCAAAACTTTTGCACTCTGTAGTTTTTTACCTTAATTAAAACATTAAGAGAAATTTCAAAGGCTCAAGCAGGAGACAAACCACTTACAACTAACCTTCAACTGAGACTACGAAATGTTGTATTTTGCAACAATTTAATTAAATACTTGGATATGGTCTCCTGGTTTGGCTAGTGGGTTTTTGTCTGGGTGGGCAAAAGTGTATAATTTGGGTTTTAATGGACCCGCGTAGGATGGGTATTAACGGGCGAGTGGGTAAAACAAATTTAATATGCATCTAAATGGAGCGATAAAAAACGTGCTGAAACCACCATTTATAATTGTATATGCATCATTTTTTTACCTATTAAAGCCCAATAAAACCCAAGTACCCATTAAAACCCAACATAACCCGTACCCACCAATGTTTTGTTAATACCCGCATTTTTGGCCATGTCTGGTGGTTTCCCAACACTACTCTTAGTAATTAGACTTATAACCGTAGAGATCAAAATCTGAACGGCGGGGGCGTCAGTCCACGAAGAGACTGACAATCCAAATATCATGTTCTCTTTTTAAAGTGCCACTATTCGAAATCTTACTTTATAAAATTTCCTTGTCAAATATAAGCTTTGCCTTATAAACTCTTCTCTGATATTCTTTTATAGTTTAGTTTGTAGTTAGTCAGTTCTCGTGAGGTGTCATATAAAATGGAAGGTTTGAGGTGCCAAAAACTTTCATGATGTATTACAAAGCAGCCCACTCCAAATAATCTAAAAACGTGAAAACTATTGCGGCATACATGTGTAGGTATTTATGCATGACTGACGATGAGTTATTTTTAGCATAGGGAAGTAGACCGTGATTCGACATACGCCTTTCATGATTCAGGAGAAAGTTGTTCAGTCTATTCTTGCTGGTAGAATACGAAGGATTGCTGCATGGGTCATGTGTGTGCAAGGAAGTTGCAAAATTCTACATTACACAGTTGGAATTCTTTTTGTGTACAGTCTGTAGGTTTAAAAAGTGCTATAAATTTTACGATATTTAAATGTGCAACTAAAAAGTTGATAGTAACCCACGATAAGTAAAATAACGATTATAATCTGTTATGGTTTTACTTTGTGAAACCACCACTTGAAGTAAGTATGACTGAATCGACAACAGAGGAACATAAAATTTTGGAAAAGGTTGATTCCAATGTAAGTTTTGAAACGAGACTTTGGGCAGTAGTGATTATTTTAGTGTTTTTTGCCATAATATTAGTCCTATGTTACGTTGCCAACTATTTCTTAAAACAAAGCCCTCGCCGTCAAGGTAGAATTTTGTACTTCGCCAATTACGAGGTACGTAGTTCCATACGCTAATCAAAGGGTAAATTATAAATTTTTTCCTAAAGACCACTAATTTTAGAAAAATATTAAAATGTGACATGTCTCCGTATTAGATGCAAGTAATCCTAACGTAGTATTTGTTTCAGATTCTACCTCGTTTTTCTTCCGTCATTCCAACAAACGATGGGAAAAGGAGTTTCCGGGAAACATCAGTTTGACGCCATCCCTAGTTGTTTTGCAGATATGGACTATTTGATTAAGACTTTCTTGAAGTGAAATACTACTTTATAATTTAAAGTGGAAATATAACATCTAACTTACAATTAGTTATAAGTAACTTGTCCGATTTCTACGGAACATTTAGAGATAAAAGGTTTTTGTAAAAGATGTATGACAAAAATTATAATATTAAGGTAGTTTATCCTTAAATATATATTTTACCTGAACTGTAAAAATATCAATAATACGTTTGTTTCGCATGCATGTAAAACCATAAGAATTCGGAGGCCATTTCCGAATCTTTGAAGAACATATCGATGGGAAAAACTTATTATTAATGTTTATATACGCGAGTACAACTTTCTGGTGATATAGTTAACATGCAAAGAGCTCGTAATAGCATAATAGTATTGTTTTTGGTTATATAAGAGGTTAAAAAGAAAATGTTCTGGAATATCATGTAACCCAAGCAGCACGTGTGCTTTTTGGTTTTTTTGTAAAAAAAACAGCAGAATTGCAAAATATAAAAAATTACATAACAGAGGAACGATTGCGTTTCAATAAGTTGTTATTACTTCTTATGAAAATCCGCCTACTCGGAAAACGTATCTTCTTGCCTTTGAAAACTGGATAAAAAATTTCTGCGTAGACATGAAGTTTGTATAAATTATACATGATTTGTTTTTCTTTTGATCTTCAACGCAATTTCCTTGTACCGCATGCATTTGATGAGCTATTGACATGATTCAGCATTGCCTAAAATACAGTTGTAATGCACAAGTGGCTCCTTAAATCATGAAACATGTTTAAAGAACTTTCTTAGAACTGAACAATTTCTCAGTTTCTTTTATTTCATATGTGCGTCCCACAATATAAAGTGCCATAAAGTAGGAGCAATTTTCATATTAACGATTTTTTATATGCCAATTTTTTTGGAAAAATGTTATTGATCTTAACAATCCATGAAAATTTTGATTAAATAGCTGGCTTGAAACACATCTTGAGTAATTTAAGGGAAAGAAACAGAAAGAATTAAATAATGTATTTACATAAGACTCATATATTTTGCCACTGATATAAGCATGCATGCAGACGACACGTAGTGTATCTGAGAATGAGAAGCAATTAATTTTGACCTGACTAAGCCAGTACACGTACTCACCTATGTGTATGCTGCACCCACTATTGACATGATTTCAACTAGGAAAGGACAGGAAATAGGTCAAGTCTTCATAAAAATACTTCTATTGATTGATCAAATATATTTTTTTACGAATGTGCAAATCAAAGACATGATGGTATTCGTTTCTTCCGATACATTTATTTTTTGGAGAAGATATGTGCTTTTGTCAGCATTTCTAATAACTTGCCATAATTTTATAATGCTATTTAATAAGCGTATAGTACCAAATGTTTTACATCTATGTTTAGGCCTGCAATTATACTGTCATTACGCTGTTCTTTTAGGATTGTTGTTTTTGTGAAGTTTGGTATTTTGTTACTTTAAAGCTTGTTCAGAGTTAGCTGTTGCCCTCCCATGTTAACGATGTTTTATGGGTGTGCTTCTGCAACAGTATATCTCCATGAAATACACCCATACCGTTGTTTTTTCAAGAAATATAATTTTGTCCTGTTTATTTTCCAAACGGCATACACCGTTTCATCACCCTTTTTTGCCGGGTTTTCCAACCTTTTTTTACCGGTTTTGACTCTGAGAAATAAAAAATCAAAATCTGGTGATAAACCCGGTCAAAAAGGGTGATAAATCCATTGTCTCAAAAAATTATCAATTTATTCCAGTAATCATATACCTATACAAGTGTTTCATTTGATATGTGCTTAATGATTCTCCCGTTCCGCAGCAACTCCAACGTTTGCAAGAGGATTAGAGTTTACAATGCAACTCCATTGTCATTTCATCATTTTTTGTGCAAGTGCAGGGGAGGATTTACAACTTTATTAAGAAATTTTCATGCATTTATATGAGTTGACTACATATACGACAAATTTTTTTCACATGAAACGTTGTCCCTGACAATATTGCCTTCGATTTGCTGGGCTGCGAAAAATGCCTAAATACGCAAATCTCGCAGGTGGTAGACTGAATGTCAATCTTTCACTTAGCCAAACAAAAATATTAGCAAGACCTTCCAGCGGGATAATGTTTACGGTAAGCACATATCAAATGAAACACTTGTATAGGGATAAATATAAGAATCTGGAATAAATTTATATTTTTGAGACAATGAATTTATCACCCATTTTTACCGGGTTTATCACCAATTTTTGATTTTTCATTTCTCAGAGGCAAAACCGGTAGAAAAGGGTGGAAAACCCGGCAAAAAAGGGTGATGAAAACTTTATTCCCTTTCCAAACTATATATAACAAATTATATAGAAAAAACTACCGACTTGAAGATAATTTCATAATAATGGTGCTCATGATATTTACTGAAATAGAATGCTGACCACTGTGTACGTGTCTGGTGAAAGTAAGCCCACTTTTTGAGGATGAATAGGAGTAATATCCGAAAATCAAAAAAAAACGCGACCACTAGAGGATTCAAAATGGAATACCATGCTTGTTGTAACGGAAGATTCAGAGATTCAGTATTACATGGATATATTTTCCGCTTGGATGGGTACCACATTTATTTGACTGATTCCTAGTTTATGAGATTTAATCTCAGTTTTTGCACCTGTGACGTCAGAAATTTAATTTTTTCATGTACAATTCATCCATGGATATGTGCTTACTTTGAAAACAGTGGCTCGAAAGAACTGAAATTTTTTTAAATGTATTCAACCTAATAGCAATTTGCACATATGAAGTCATTTGTGGAAGAGGAGTTTTCCACCACAAAACGCATTTTACTTCATATTTGCCTCGGTATTGGGCACAGGTTTTTATATAATATTTGCAAAGCATGCAACTGTCCCTATTACCTGAACTTAGGAATAAGGTAAGCCCCAGCTTTTATATAGTGGCTTTACCTTCATATCTGTTACCAGTCTGGGGACTACCACAAACCTATAATTTTCGTAGTTGAACCTGCATTTTATTATAATACGCAACTGAAATCACTTGATTTTTTGGATGTTCTCCTTTAATAGCTGGATATACAAGCAGCAAAATGACTGCGACATATAGAATTGGCAAGTGGACGAGTTAATCAATTCACAGAATCTGTTATTAAAGGCTGTCAGAATATTTTTTGTATTCAAATAAGCTAGGAATTTTTGCAGTTTTGGGTATTTGTGTTAACGGTCTAATGTTTACGTGTATTTTCCGCAAATATAACTCGTACATAATAAAAAAGTTCATATTAGCAACTTTAATTTCTATCATAATGGAAACTGGCCGCTTAAGAACCCTCTTTTCCTCATTAGGGAACGTAATTGTGTTAAATCTTAACTATATTCATCTCGTACCATATTTTAAGATAACGTTTCTACAAGATCATAAAACTTCAGATTCTAAGTATTACCAGGGAATCTTTTCCATCGTTGCTGTTTCTTTGCATTTTGAACCTCATTACACCAAAGAATGCTAATTTTTCACCCTGGTCGGTCGTATATTTTGAATCTAATTTTTGCCCAACATATTCGCAAAAATAATAAATCTCTTTCGAAATATTAAGAAAAAAACAAGCATGACAACGCCTTGCACCAACGGAAAAGTATATTTGATGAAACGTTTGCTGAATTTGCAAGCAAATATGCACTTTTACATTGTAAATATCATTCTTAGAAATGAGCTTCAACGTTGCGTTTTTACGCTTGCTGGCACTGAAGTAATACTTTTGAGAATAAATCTCTAACAGCAGAAAACTTATCTAAATTTTTTAAACGTAACAGTTTGAGATAACATTATGTAAACGCAATAGAATGGAAAGAAGTCCATACGTGGTCCACTTTTTCCCGATGTAAATGACAATAGAAAATCAATCAAATCTTTGACCAAACGACAAATCGATGTGGCTTTGGATAACAAGTTACAAAATCAGTAGATTTAAAAGTAAAGTAATTTTCACGTTGGAAAGAAGTCAGGACTTTTCTACCTAGTGTACAAATAATCATAAGGGATATTTTTAATCCGAGTAGAAATCAATACATGAAATTAGGTTGTAAAAATATGCTAAAAAAGCGGAAGAATTGTAAGCTTCATATTTACTACGCTTAAAATGTGTTTTTTTTTCAACGCAGTTGAATTCAAAAGGTGTTGAGATAATTTTTATATGAAAATATATGCAAACAACCATACTTATTCTACCAAATAATGCATTTAATGCATGTGGGCGTACAATACTCTAAGGGTACTTCAGTACTTGAGAAGCCTTCATTTCTACAGATAATATAGCAAAAGTATATCCAAAAACTGATTAAGCAAATAAATTTGCCTAAAGGTATTGTCATATGGATACTATGCAAATCTCTGAATGGAAGATAAAATTTTCAAGTTGAGATGAGTTTGTTCATGTGAAAGTGTAGGAGGTTCCACCACCTTCATTTTAGCCATAGCTCAGTATCAAGTTTGTAGCTAAAGAGGACGGCTGGTTTCCAAAACTTTATCCTGTGCTTTCATTTTTCATGCAAAAATAACAAAAGTTTTGTAACAATAATATTAGCTGACAGAACTAATCAAAATATTGTTGGAGCTTAAAACTAAGGTATGTTGATTGCCACCATTCACTTCTGATATCATAAGTGAAAACCATATCCAGTTTTGGTTAAAGTTCAGCTTTAAAACACATTTCGAATTAATTGAAGTGGAATGTCAGAGACCATGATATGGTTGACTGTAGCCGTCATGATTTCATTTGGGACCCTGATTGCAATGTGTTGTGCAGTAAGAGTTTTTCTAAAGAGCAATGAAAACTTCCAAGAATGCAATCCAAATTGTAATAACCTGGTAAGTTGTGCTGATCATTTAATACTTTTCATTTAATTTGTGGTTAGAATAACTTTCATTTATTGCATTTCTAAATGGGACACTTACGGTTTTTTTGCTACAGCAAATCATTGGACCATCTTCAAATTTTGTTACCAGCGACGTGGGAGAGAGCTTCAGAGAAACATCTTATACTGCCCTTTCTACCGTTGAATTACTGAGAAAAATTATGTCAGTCTAATTTTGAGACAATTTTGAATAGTATTTCATACATAATGGCAGTTATCAAAGATACCAAGATTTTTTAAATCTACTCTTAAACACTAGTAACGTAGAGATGATGCTAAAATAATGAGATAAATTGTTTGCGTATAGCATTATGTTATAAATTTTAAATAAATGTTGGTTCAGACTATAAGTTTAATTTTATATTATATTTACAGGAATATATATTTGGTACATATTGTTTGTTTAAATAAAATAATAACTTGTGAGCTTCATGATGAAAGGAAGAGCATCAATACTTTATTTGCATATCTTGTTCAAACACAATCCCTTTGGCAATATATTTGAGTAGTGCTATAAAAGTTGTTTATAGAATTCGCTTTAATTGTGTTTGTATTTCTCAGACTCAAAATTCTGTTAACAAACATTGTTTTCCGGCATACTAATAAACTTTGATGGTAAATAAGCGTGCATCGACTGCCCTTTTATGTCTTATGAAATTCTTACTTCCTAAATATTTACAAGGTCCCGCTGAAGAACTAGTGCATTTTAATCGAAACTACTACATGATATATTTTTCTACGATGTATTAACATACAAGAATTCTGATCTATTTGTTGTGTAATTTCTTAAAATACTAATCTATTCAACATTATGCCTGTGTTGATGGCAAGTAGCCAGTGGCGAAACGTTCATTAGAAGCTTTATCATGTAAAACCACATCAGTTCAACTGGCCTCGGAAAATCTAAAATTCATAACCAACGATGAGTTATTGGCTGCTGTAAAAATATGTATTTCTCTATGCAAAATAATATTTGTGCTGCCGTTACTTGTATAAAAATGAATTAGTACATGTTATAACAAAAATTTAATTACTGAACTGAATATTTATATCGCGATTACCACAGTATGTGAATTTACAAATATTCTCTCAAATTATATATGCACTTGCTCTAAACCTTATACAATAATTTGATGGGTTGAAAACCTGGAATTACTAAACCAAACAAAGAAAACTATCGAGGTCAAATACTGTTTTGTATGTTTACTTTCATACTCATACATTTGTAATGTTTGTACATGTGAAATACAGGGAACGCTCAGGAGATGTCACTAACTTGTTCCGTAAGCTTGTATGGAGGCCAGAGTATCTAGAAGAGAGCTTGTCGTTCAGAAGAGGTGAATTGTCAGATTTACAAGTGCATTCAATAAAACGAGAAGTAGTTGTGAAACTCAACCACTTGACTTATTGAATCCCTGATTTTGCTATACCAGACAATTTTGCAATCTCAGTAGGCATGCGGGTCTTCAGGTAATCGAATTTCCATATTGACTCATGCAGGTCGAGTGAGAGGTTTTTGTTTTCAAATTTGTTATCTTTCTTGTGTTCTCAGGAAATGGAATATGCAGTTTGCAGCTCGAAAACTATGTGCAATACTAAATAGTGAGCACAAACAAAAACCTTGGTCTGTCCTAACCAAGGTACGAACATGTAAATACATGTAACATGGAAATACATGGAAAAAATCATGTTTTTACATGATAATATTC
>JAQIXX010002821.1:0-22369 GCA_034700605.1 Willowsia nigromaculata | reverse complement strand
TTCATTATGAACAAGTGTCGATGATGATGATGATGTTGTATGAGTTTTTATGTCATTGGTGATATAGTGGTCATACTATGGGCGTATTATTCATAATTATAACTCCTATATATGTCATTATGAACAAGTGTTGTTGATGATGATGGTGTTATACCTTTGATGAATGTATACAAAGTGCATGAGTAAAGTACAGGGAAACAAATCTAAATAGGAGAGGGGTATATTGAAATGGCTAGTATATTTGGAAATCTTGTTGGTTTTTGAACAGGGAATATTTCGGGAAAAATATTATGATGGAAAACTTCACGAAAAAGTCATCGAATGTTTCCATTCCCTAAAGTACGATGCTGGTGAATGTATCCAGATGTTTGACAGTAGGACTCTTATCATTTTTGGTTTCCCAACGAGTGTCTGGCTATGGATTATATGCGAGAATGGGAGTTTATATTTCTTATATCTAGTGAATGAGTTTACTATTTGTCCTAGCGATATGTAAAAGACAAAGTATATGGTGAAGTGTTGGATAAGTTAGTGATATCTGATATCATACATCTTAAGTACCAGTAGATGGAAAGATGCGGGAATGGTAAATAAAAATTTAAATTGTAAAATTGAGTAGTAGTAGTACTATGATACCTTATATGCAAAAAAGTTAGTCAGGTAATAATTTGGATGTAAAATCAAATAAAAATGTAGTTAAATGGGATTAAAGAAACAATTGGTTTATTTCAATAAAAGAGCATCAACCAAAATTTTAATAAAATGTTCACTGTTACTGAATAAATTCATTCGATTAATAGCACAAAATCAATTGTTGTTGGATGGGGTTTGCACAGAAATAACTGAGGTGGGCAACACTGGTATTGGCTTGTCAGGTGGGCATTGTGCGTTGAGATAAATGGTCATCTTGGTCTCGTACTCTTCCCAGATGGCTAATTGCTCTGCAGTCATGCACATATCGTCCACACCTGTCATTGGTTTGTATGCCACCAACAATGGCTTGCTACAGATTCCACATAATGTATCTTCCACATCGGTCAGCAGACGCTCGACATCCTCTTGGTTCAGGCAATGTTTATGTCCAACAACACCACAGAACACACGCTCCTTTGTTGAAATGATGCACGGTAGGCAAACTCCTTCGTACTCCTCAGTCTCTGCAAACACTGAGAGAACACAAACAGGTAGTTCCTTCAAATCCGAATCCTTCTCGAACTTGAGGTGAAGTGGGTGAATTGCAATGGTGTCCATGATTTTGAAATGAATCTTCTGACAAATAGACTCTCTAAACTGATTTGAATGAGGGGCAAACGAAGATTAATAAAGAAAAAGTTTGAGTTGGAGTTTTTATACTAGGGTAAATATTCCAGTTTCAACTATTATTTGTAAACGTTTTTCATAATTTAAATATTTTTACGTATTTGTGAATCACACGCGTTCTCTACTTTCATAGATTCGTTAATTAAATCTAATCAACCAGGGGCAAAGTCCTCTTTGAAATTTTTAATTTACTTTACAAGGTCTTAAAGTGTAACTCTAGTATGCTGCTTTGCTAGTTGAATACTAATTCTTAATCCTTCTGAAATCTGTATTGGGTGTAACTCCACTCATTCATGTAAGATGAGATAAATAAATGAGCTGAAACGAGATCAAAGACAACTTTTTAAAAGTGCAATGACCGTCAATACATGGCATGTATTAAGTTTATTGTAGCTACTCGATCTCTAATTTTGTAACTCACAGTCAAAAGGTTATCGCCGTCCTGTCACATCCTCACCACGGTGGTTTAAAGTCTTGGTCGATGTATGATGTAGTCCTGCTTTCATGTCAGCCTTCTCCAAATATATCTGCATAACCTTCCTTGCAATTCTAATTTCAAATGTATCAATTACGGAACTTATCTCCTGTAATAATGTCAATGCCCTATTATCTGAGCGAACAACGTTTGGATCACACTCTGTCGATGCTGATGAAAAGCCTTGTGCAATTTGTAGTAGGTTGTACTCAGAGTCGATGCGCTCCTTAATTTGCTGTAAAAGCCTTGTAACTCTAATCAACGTATCCACTTGACTTGACAAGTAAGAATTGCTATTCATTTTAATTTTTGAATTTTATTTATTTCAGAAAAATGAATCAATGAATTAATTAGATTGAATGCTAGTACGACTACGGTGGATGTGCACTGTGTGGTATCCTGTTAAACACTAAAACATAATCCCAAATCCCTTTATAAATAACTTAGTTTTGCTACAAAAATGTACTACATAATGGAAAGTATAGAGTTGCACTGATGAATATTATTATTTGACCCAAACAAGAAATGGCAATTGCCCGCCTCAATGTCCAAAAGGTTGTTTAAGCTGCTCCATTGAACCCTTGGCATGATTTTTCTTGGTCGCCAGTCTGTGTAGTACTCTACCATTTGATCAATATACGCAAGATAGTCTGTCATGTTTTCTTCAACACCACCTAGGGAAACCATTACAAAAGTTTTTGTTCTTATGCGTAACTTCAACCAAAATTTAAAGATGTGATGCTATGTCTGCAGTGTTACCTGTCAGATGACAACCGGTAGTCCACTCTCTTAAGCTTGATACACAGGTGAGGGTAGTCCTATTACACTTTGAACAGAATCCTCCTTCCTTTGCAAGACGGATATGTATATTGGCTTGTACATTTTGGCTGTCATTTTCATTGTTTTTCTCATGTCGGTGCTCGATATTGAATCCTGCGGTGATGGGAAAAAAGCTCCTGTCATGTGGTCGGCTCCAAAATGTAAATTGAAGTTCACCAATTGAGCAATTTAAGCAATAGCACTTATTTTTAAACTTAATATATGCTAGGTGGTAACAACCAAACCTAGGAAGACTAATTGAATTTTTTAGGCTAAATTTACAACTATCCATTGTCATCAGTTCTATGAGTTCAAACCGTTGTTTGTCAAGCATTTTGAACTGCCGGGTGTGGACCTTCATCCAATGTGCTGTAAAGGGAGATTAGGGTTCCTTCCTTGAGCCTTCTTTGGATTTCCGTCAACTTTTCCTTTGATATGGGGATGATCTCTTTGTATCCCACCCTTTTTACAATTAAAAAGCCTTGGTTTGTAAAGTAGATTGGCTCAAATAACTTGCCGTGTGTGATAAACTTTTTCATTTGCATTTTATAAATCATAAGTGCTTCCACCGCGTTCTTAGTTATTTCAGTGTCGACAAAATGAGCCACAACACATGAACCAGCACAATCGTAACAAAACTGAATGTTCAAATCAATGTTATCTCTGTCACTCAAGTCATCACTGGTTAGAGTATGGTTACGAACACCACTTCTGTTTGTAAATTTCAAGGCACTAAAAACAAAAGGAACATGAAGCTTCTTACAATGTTCCTTAAAGTCAAGGTATCGTTTTAATGCACAATAATGGCAGATATAAGCATCTCTATAATTATTGTAACATTGTCCTTCTGGAGAATGTTCTTTTGTTAGCTTATTATTTTTTTTCAAATCTCTACCAAGTCGATCGTGCCACAATGCCCCATTTTGACAAATGTAAGGCGGAGAATGCTTTGCCTGTTGTGTAGAAATTGTAGATAACTGATTTGGTTCTGTATGCCAGTATTCGCCATCGTCATAGTCCATATCAACCACATTTCCTCTAAGAGAACAGGAACACAATGAGTCGTCTGTAACCCCAGCTAGGTGGAAGGAACTTTTGTTTGACTCGTTTACACAGCTATGAAAACAGTCTTTTTGTAATTGTTTATTTCTTGCAAACCAATTTTCAGTTTTATTTAATTTTTCCGTAAATGTAGGTGTGGTTTGTCCATTTTCAAGAACATGAACTGCAGCTTCGTACACAATGTGTATTTTTCCAGAAACAATACTTTTAACCCGTGTTGAAGTGGTTATATGTGTCAAGAAGTACCGCTTATTGAGAATTGACATTTTGTTTTTCAGCTAAAGTGGCTAAACGCTTTTGCTCGTTTTCTCTGTCTACGATTCCGGAAATCCAGTGAGCTCCACGAAATCTCGAAGGAGAGATATCTGAATCAGAGAAGGCAAGACCGGCAAGTGTACGAACTCTTGATATTGCCACATACGTTAGTCCATACTGTTGCTCGTATCTATCCAAGTTAACAACAACTCTATCAAGGCTTGTTGATTGAGATTTGTGCGTTGTCAGTGCGTATGCATTCAATATTGGAAATTCTTTTTGACTCTTATATCGTTTGATTTTAAAGTCATAAACCTGAACAAAAATCTTTGGTATTGGAACGCTACCATCTGCTAAGGTTGGTCCATCATACTTGTCAAAGATAACAGTTATAATCTCTGGTTTCTTCTTAATGCAGACGACTTGCTTTATCGTCCCCATAGAACCATTTACTAGCCCACCAGCAGTCCAAAGGTTTTGCCTTAGCATGACCCTGATTCCTGGTGCAAGGTACACCATCATACATTCTCCTGTTACTCTGTCATAGTACTTTTCCCCTTCACGTGAGACCACCATGACTGGAATATTTAGCTGTGTTATCATCTTTTTGTTATGCATCAGACATTTGTTTCGTGAAGGAAATAAATGTACAGCTGAATCAAACTGAGCTTGTTCTTCCTTAGAAAGATTGCATAGTAAACGACTCTTCATAAGATCAATGTCCTCTGCAGTCACTCTTTTGCTGCGGATGTTGCTAAGCAGAGCCTGAAGAACGTTATCTCCATTTTGTCTCACATTCTCCTTTAAAAGAAAAACATTTTCGATATCCATGTATTCTTGAATTCCACGCATAGTTAATGTATCTCTTTTGTCTCTTATGTTCTTTTTTGACCAAAGTTCAGTTGCCATGACAGGAGGTAGCTGATAGATGTCTCCAAATAAAATTATTGACGTGTTGCCAAAGCTGGTGTTATTTTCACGTATTAAAGACATATATTCATGCATAAAACCATACATTTCTGCACCTGTCATTGAAAACTCGTCAACAAGAACAACGTCAACACAAGAAAATAAATCACTAACTCTCTCTGGAATGTCCTTTTCAAGAACTTTACGAAATATACACTGAGGTGGTATCCCAAAGGCACTGTGAAATGTCATTCCACCCACTGTCCATGCGGATATGCCTGTTGGAGCAAGCAGGATATATTTTTTACCACGTGTCTTCAGCAAACCTTGAACCCTTTTAAGAAGGTATGATTTACCGTTGCCTCCTTCCCCATGAACGATTGCACTGAATCTAGAACTGTTTTTCTCGTCAAGATGACACTCTACAAATGACAGAAAATTCTTCTGGTCTTTGGTGAGGTCAAACACCCCATGCTCTGTTCGTTGGCGAATGAATGAGTACTTGCGTATTTTTATAAAATTTGTCAGAGAAGACAAACTATCGTTAGGATAGCACAATTCAACCGTAGGCCACTTATGAGCAAAGTCCATTTCTCGCTCTCCAAGCTCCTTTTCAGGAACGAAGGTAGCGTCAACAAAAGAAATTTCGTCCATGTTTGCCAACGTTCAGATGTTTACTGTAACGCACTGCGATTGAGGGAGCTGGTTTTATACCACAAATCTTACTGGCGTCAGTTGTGTATAAAAGGATCACTGTAGGGACACAAAAATTATCAGTCAAGCAAAGTGCTCTGCCCCTACACCACACATTTCCAGAAAGCTAGAGGTATTGCATTACACCATTATGCGTAAGTAACAGTTTATTGGAGTGCTGTAAAAATTGAAGTAAAGTTCTCATAGTAATTGCGATTTTTCGTTCTTTTTGGTTTTATAGGTGTGCAGCAGACGTTACCAATCACACAGAGAGCAGTAGACGAGTCTGAAGCCTATTCCCGTTGGACCTTAAACAACCCGAAAGCAACCGAGGAGGAAAAGGAACTTGCAAAGGCAAACTTGGATCTCTTGGTTAAAGCTATTGTTCTGCAGGACCCGATTCCAAAGATGGTTGGAGGCAATAGACAACGTCCCATCCGTGGCACTGTTGGTGGTGGTGGAAACAAAGCAGGAAAAGGAGGCAAAGAAGATCAAGCAGCTGTTGTTAGTGCATTCATCCCAATGGAACGTGAGGATGGGTTTTTTGATACAGGCATTCGAGAGGTTTTTGCCCCCATGTGGACAGTCAGGATTGCTAAGGACCGTCAACTTGGGGCATACTTTTTCTATCTGCGCAAGGAAAATAGGAGATGCGACCCAAGCTTGTTCAAGATATCTGCCTTTGACATGAACAAGGGGCTACTCAAGAAACTACAGGACCTTCGAACGGAAATTGTGGAAACATCCGACCTAGAAGAGCTGCCACGTCTTCAGCATGATGATGCAGAATGCGACAATCGTAACGATGGTGAGCGGTATTGGAATCCATTCTTTACCATATCTAACAAGGATGAGACTTTCAAATGCAGACCAGTACGAGACAGTGGAGGGGTAATCAATGTTGTTTTCTGCTCCCCGCGTCATTCTCTGGACTATCGTGAATGGTATGGTCCATCTGGTCATATCGATCTATTGGGATTTGAAAAGCTTTTGGCGTTCTTTGAGCGGATGATGACAAGACTCCGCACGTGTCTCGGTAAGAAGGAAGAACTGACAGAGGAAGGGAATCAACCTTCCAATCCAAGAAGGAAAAGACCGGCTAATGGTGCTACTCATGACAATGAGGATGAAGATGATGACCATTCTGGTAGCGTTGTGGCTTCGACTTCAGTCAAGAAAGCTTTTCCCGATGACCTCAAGGAGTCTAAACAAGGCAAGGCCAAGAAGCCAAGGATTCGTGGTGCTGTTGATGCAGAAAGCCAGGAAATTGCTGCCATTTTGGGTGATAGTGAGAAGCAATTAACTGACGTTGATGGTAGCCACGAGCCAAACTCTCAACCAGAAGATGGGGCAAATGCTGACAATGACAGCGAGGACATAGAGGATGATATCGACGAAGATGATTGTGACATGTGAAAACCTTATGGTCGTGAATCAGTGAATGATTGATAATTGCAAAGTAGTATAACGTAGTATGAAAATGGGCTAAGCTTTATATTATCAAGTTTTAACATTGAGGAATGTCATTTATATTCTATACGAAAAGTGAATATTAAGTTATCTTGTAACCATAATCATGTATGTATGTTTGGTTCATGTTTGCTTGAAATAAACCTTATTATACCCTTTATTAATTTTTGTTAAAAGCATATTTAATACAGCTGTTATCTGGTAGTCACAAAATTTAGTTTCAGTCTGTCATTGACTTTCAGCCACCATGGACCCCACAATAGCTTACACTCGAGATCATTTAAATCAGCGGGAACGAACGGTTGTTAAAATTCTATCAATTTTTGTAGAGCTAGTGAAGGCACTTTGTCATTGGTTTCGAATTCTCGTCGTTAGAACACGCTTTCGAATCCTTGTTAAATGCCATTACTAGCTCTACTTTTTTCTTTGTGTTTTCAGTTCTACTGCAACTTGTGCACCGAACATTTTATAACATATCGCGGATTTGATAGACATTCAGAACTAAAGCACATGTGCAAATACTGTGGAAGCATATTTCAGGACTTGAATAATCATGATTGTGAGGAACGTTCTCGGCAACAACTTCTGGGAGGAATGGGTGCTCCATTTTTACCTCCAAACCTAGAATTGGGTGCATTTTCCTTTGTTCGACAATCAAATATGGGAACTCTCTCCTTGTATAATATTAAGTTTACACAGCCAATTGTTTACGTTGAACAGGGTTTTCGAGTGATCAAAAATGATTTGACGCATCTTTTAAATCAATTTATAGATCATTTTCAGAATATAAAGTGTAGATTTGTGCTGACGTCTCGGTTGATAGAACTTAACACTGGGATAAAAATAGAACGTTCTACTGCCACACCATTCATGTCAATACTTCACAAGAACTTTGTGGAAAATAGCATTTCATTTGTTGTTGATTTTTTAATTACCGCGCTGAATCTTTTTAATGAGAACGGTAGTGGGTACTCTATAGATGGATTAGAATCGGTTCAAGTCTACATTGGTCAACTCCGCTCAGTGTCGGTTGGTGGTTACCTACCATTACCTGAAGAATTCAAAGGTCTTCATGGTCTTGTAAATATAAAAACCAAAAAGGAAAATAACTGTTTTAAATTATCTGTCTTGTCCCATTTTTATGGTGAATCAATTCTTTATGATCTATTTCCTGGCAAATTTAATAAGGATGAACTTGAGCACAAGGAAAAATGCAATTTATCATATCATCTTGAAAATCCAAAGGCATACGTCTATATTGAGGAATATATAAACAGAACAAAGGAAATAAACTTTGAAGGTTTCGAAGAAAGTGTGGGACTGCTTGACCTGGATGCTTTTGAAAATCTAAACAAAATATCGGTAAACGTGTATGGACATCGCAACAAAACAGTCTACCCAGTCCGTCTTACTAAAAAACTTTATGGTGATCATGTAAACCTTTTGCTGTTAAAGGATGCAAAACTTGAAAGTCAGAAACAAATGCAACAATGGAAAAATGTGGAAGTCACTCATCATTTTGTTTTAATTAATAATATTCACACGTTCTTGGATACTGGAAAGTTAAAAACCAAGTTCTGTAGATGGTGTCTACGAAGTTGTAGTGAAAATCTCTCAGGACATGAAGAAAAATGCAGACAAGCGCATGATGCAGGAATTGAAACAAAAAAGACAGGTGAAAAATTTCATTTTAAATCATTATATATGAAGTGGGACCAAGTGTATAAGATTGTTTACGATTTTGAAGCGTATAACATACAAACTGGAAAGCCTCATCCTAAAGTTGATGAAAAAAAATTAAGTTACTCTCATGTTGAATCTAATTTTGAGGTATCTGCCTTCGGTATAGCCGTCTGTGGATTACATAGTGAGATACTTTTGCAATATTACTACGCAGATGAAAATCCAATGGAAGAATTTTTTCGAGTTATGTTTTTCTTGGACAGGGAAATCGTTTCAAAACTTAAGCGTGACTTTGTCAACTGTCAAGTTACCCCAGACGAGCAAAGTTTTCATATTATATCACAGAGGTGTGAAGAGTGTAAGTGCTACTTTACAAAGAAGAATCCAAAAGTGTATCATCATCATCACTATGATCCCCATCATATTGTGCAAACAATCTGTAGTGATTGCAACAGAGCAATTGTTCACAAAAAGTTTATTCCATGCATTGCACACAACGCTTCACATTTTGATATGCATTTTATTCTAAAATCTTTGCGAAAGGAACATCATGTTAAAATAAAACGAATAATTCCAAAGAATACAGAACATTTTATGAGCATTACTATCAATTCTCTTCGATTTCTTGACAGCTGCATGTTTCTGAATAGTTCCTTGGAAAAACTTGTTTTGCGACTCAAAGGAAATGGCACTCAGGAGGAAATGCAAAAGTTTGAACCTTTTAGGAAAGGATTCGATTATCACCCTCACGTTGAGATGCTTATGGGTAAACAGTTTTTTCCATATGAATGGTTGGATGACCCCAAAAAGCTTAACATGACATCGCTACCACCTATAGATAAATTCTACTCATCACTTACTGATACATCTCTATCCGATGAAGATTATGAACACGCGTGTTTGGTGTGGAAACTTTTTGGATGTATAACATTCAAAGACTACATGTTGTTGTACTTGAAGACGGATGTGTTGTTATTACTTTGTGTCTTTGAAGCTTTCCTTGCAAGTAGTCTCGAGACATATGGAATTTCACCAATACATAGCTATTCACTGGCTGGTTACACTTATAACGCGGCAATGTATAGTCTTCGAGGAACAGAAACTCAACATTGGGATTATATTACTGATGTCAAATTTTACAAGACGTTGAAGGATAATGTGAGAGGTGGCATGTGCTTTGTAACAAAAAGGTTCTCTCAGGCTTGTTCAGAGCGTCTTGGGGATCGCGATGTACTCGATGATGACCGCAAGGAAATCCTATACGCGGATCAAAACTCCTTATATGCTTGGTGCATGCAACAGGTTTGTAATCACTACAGTGCACATCATATCAACATATCTAAATATCAAATCATAGTGAATATTATTAATAACAAATATTTATGATTTCTTATATATTTATCTAGATGCTGCCACATTCTGAATACATAGAGTTGAACAGCGAAGAAATGGGTACGATGAACTTGATGTCACTTGCTCATGACACTGGGGAAGGATGGATATTTGTGGTGGATATGCACTATGATGAATGTCTACACGATTTCCACAACGATATGCCCTTCTGCCCGTCAAAGCAGCGCATTGACCCTGATCAGCTATCTGAGTTCCAGAACTATTTAAGGGATAAATATGCACAAGAACTTAACAACCCTCTTGGAGGAGAGAAGCTGCTTCTAACGCTCGGTAACAAAAAGGGATATGGAGTTTACTACAAACTTTTACAGTTTTACGTAAGACATGGGATGAAAATTACTAAAATACACACAATTTACAAGTTTAAAGAAAAGTACTTATTCAGAGATTTTATAACAAATAATATTATAAGAAGGAGGGATGCTAAAGATGAATTTACAAAGGGTCTACTTAAATTGTATAATAACGCGATTTTTGGAAAATGTCTTAATATTATGACAGGGCTAACTGTTCACTTTAGTAATACACGAACCGATTCTTTAAAATACTTATCCGCGCATAATCTTAAGGATGTGAAAATTTTGAATGAAGATTCCTGCTTGTTTTTCTTTGAGGGGAGCAAAGCAGTAGTAAATAAACCATATGCAGCTGGTCAGGTTATCCTTGATTTATCTAAACTAAAGATGTATGAAACATTGTATGAGGTTCTAATACCGACGCTAGGGAGAGACAGGTGCCTTTGCATGTATTCTGATACTGATTCTGTTATAATGGAGATAAAAGACCCCAAGAAAACATACATTCAAGATTTACAGTCCATGGGTGAACACTTTGATTTCTCAAACTTGTCACAGGACGACCCCCTGTATTCAACAAAATACAAAGGTGTTCCAGGAAAGCTTAAAATTGAGCACCATTTCATAAAAGAATTCGTGGGTCTTAAACCAAAAATATATAGTCTTTTGTTTGCTTGTAGCAAATGTATGGGTGCGACAGAAGAGGGTATCTGTGACAAATGCAATGGAGTTGCTAAATATGACATGAGAGCCAAAGGTGTGCCCAGGGCGGCTTTGAAAAAGTTTAATCATGAAATGTTTCGAGAAACGTTAATTGACGAAGGAGTGCGTTATACCAATTTCAAAAGAATCCAATCTAAAAACCATCAACTTGGTGTTGTTTCTGCTAGAAAGATTGCTTTTCACGCTCTTGATTTAAAAAGGCATTTATTGCCTGATAAGATAAATTCCCTTGCTTATGGCCACAAACGTATAAAGTTACAGTGATATAATACTGATATAAAGTAAAAAATGTATATTTGTAGTCAACCATGTAGTGCAATAAATAAATACACACATATAAATATAAACACTAGACTTTTAATGCTTCATCATATACGTACATGATTTATTTTTCTTCTCATGAACGTTCATCATTTCTCATCACTTCTTTTCATTTTTTTCAATTTCTTGAACGTTCATCATTTCTGAACTGTACTCATTAATTTTCATGAACGTTCATCATTTATCATCTCTAGTCATTCAATTTCATTAACGTTCATCATTTATCATCATTATTCATAGATTTTCATCAAAAACGTCGTATACCATTCCGTCTTTTTTCAATCTCCATAAATTTGAACTTAAAAGGTCAATCCTTATCGTCATGCTATTCATTTGGTTAAGACAACTTGAGGAAATTACATGATTTATCATCAGGATGGATTTTGCTCCACTCGACTTAAGACTTAAGTTTCCCTTTTCCATCTTAGTTTCAGGGCCAAGTTCTTGTGGTAAAAGTGAGTTCGTTTTATCTTTAATTGAGAGAAGCGTAGAGGTCATTGACACTCCTATTGACCAGGTGGTGTTTATATACACTGAAAAGCAAAAAAGGTTTGAAGAATTTGCAAGCAAACATCCTCACGTTCTATTTACATCCAATAAGGAGGACCTGGACCAGTTTTTAAACATTGGACTACGTCTACTAGTCGTTTTTGATGACCGAATGTTGGAATTCCAAGGAAAGGAAAACGACTATATTACTTCGTTTTTCATTAAAAAATCTCATCACCAAAATATTGGCGTCATTGTGCTATTACAAAACTTCTTTGCTCCAGGAATGAGGACTTGCAGTCTAAACAGCAAATACATTGTTCTTTTTAAGAGTCCTCGCGATGTCAGCTCAGTTCACACAATTTCTCGTCAAATGTACCCAAGAACACCACAATTTTTAGTGCAAGCTTTTGACTTGTCAACCGAAGGAAGTTTCAAATATATTTGTATAGACTTGACACAGGAAATGAATGATAAACTACGGTTGAGAAGTTCCATTTTCCCCTCAGATGATTTAGTTTTCTATGTACCACAAAAATAGAAAAATGGATCATGTAATTGACAATCAGGACTTTTTAAAAAACCTTGCTACTGGAAGCCTGCAAAATTTTCGTCAGTCTTTGGATACAGCTTCACCTGAGCAGATTGACGCCATACTCCACTGCCTTCACTTAGCAGTGTTTACAGATATTAAAACTCCACCATTGTCTAAAAGACTTTCAAAGAAGATTAAAAACATTTTATCCGAAACAGATGAAGGTGAAAACGAAGAAACGTTTTACGATAAAGTTGTTAAGTTTTTACGAGAGCATAGGGTGTGGTTACGCCCTCTTATTTGTGCAATTCTATCAAGGGTGATTGAAGATGCATTTGTTTTCGTATATTCTTGTGTTTAACATTTATAATTGGCATGGCTCCAGTGTTATACAAGGTGCTGCCTTTAGAGGAGTGGGAAAGATTGACAAAATATCGGAGTCTAATGGATCATCAAGCACAAACTAGGCAGTTAAATGTAAAATCCAATAATGTTGAAACGAATGAAAAACATTTACAAAACAGCATCCTCGAGTTACCCCCGTGTGACCGAAAAAAGATTAGAGAAGCTCTACAAAAAGTGAAGAAAAAAATTAAAACAATCTGGAATGATTTCGGAGATTTTACTTTCAAGACAAAAAGCCTTAACATTTGGGTATTTCTTCAGTACAGTGTTCTCGGAATTGTACCAAAGGATGACATGTGGGTGTATTACAAAGACCTTCTTATACAAACCAAATTACCACAACGGTTACTCTCTCCAATAGCCAAAATAGATCTTAAACATTTTAAAAAGGCTAAACCCACATTCTAAAACTTAGAAGAAAGTACCATTGTAGGTGTGTTTTGTCAAAGACATTGATAACAAAGTTTTGTTTCGTGCAGCAATGAACCGTAATTGTAGCAAGTGCCGTTGCTACACCATCTGATGTGAAGACGTATTGATGTAAAATGGAACTTAATCCACAGTATGTAAAACGACAGTATTTGAATGTAAGAAGCCCAGGATCATATGGTTCATATTATTCGTTCTGGAAAAATAAGAAAGTAAAAAATCTTGATGCGTTAAAGAAGGACCTTCAAAAAATCAACACATATACTCTCCACGTACCTCGCAGAAGAAAATTTAAAAGAAGAGCTGTCATCGTCAATCACATTGACAGTATCTGGGCTTCAGATTTGATTGAGTATTCGAGTTACTCTCGAATGAATGGGGGGCATTCCTTCATTCTTTTATGTGTAGATATTTTCTCAAAGCATCTGTGGGCCGAGCCGCTGAAAAATAAAAGTGGAAAAACAGTAGTTGAAGGTTTTAAAAAAATCTTTAAGCGTACAAAAAGACGTCCAAAAAAAATATGGACAGATTTTGGCAATGAGTATTATAACCAGTGGTTAGATGCATTTTTAAAACAAGAGGGTATTAAATTGTATAGCACAGCTTCATACTTGAAGTCAAATTACGCTGAGAGAGCCATTCAGACATTAAAAACAAAACTAGAGAGGTATTTTACACATATTGGAAAGCCTTATTGGCTCTCTATTTTACAACCAATGATTCACACCCTGAATCACACATACCACAGAACTATTAAACGGACTCCAGCCTCTGTCAGCAAGAAAAATGAAAATGAAGTGTTTCAAACAATGTACGAGCACTTGATTGACCTTAAACCTAAGAAACCGAAATTTAAAGTCGGGCAATTAATCAGAGTGGCCACTACAAAGTTACATTTCACCAAAGGATACAAACAAAATTTTCTAGATGAAGCATTTACCGTGAAAGGCATTCACAATACAGTTCCTGTCATTACCTATACAATCCAGGATAGCGGAGACCCTCCAGAAGAAGTTAGAGGACATTTTTACGAACAGGAGCTTGCACCAATTGAACCTGAAGCCCTAGAATCTAGCAAAATAAAATAATGGAGGAACAATCAACATTTACAGTTACTTTACGCTCTGATGACTCTCTAGATGAGTTTCATAGAAATTCAGGGACCAACTTTTCAAATAGGTTGTGGAGATCACTTCATTTGGAGCCAAATGGATGGGAGGTTGCTTTGGCAGAAATCTACTACACTCTACCATCTGAGCCATCCCCTAGCACTAGCTATGTACCTACACCAAGGAGATCACAGGAGAAATTAATTCCTTCAGAAAATATTGCAGCCGTGTCTAATCAAATTCAAGGGGACACACCTGGTGAACAATTTTTTAACGAGGAAGCAAATGAAAATGAAATGACAGTTTTTGTCAAGAATGGATCATCGTGTGAAGTCATAAAGTCAAACATAACAATTGAACAACTTCTACATCAGATCAACAGTGAGTACCCCGATAGTGGTTTTTCATTTTCCATCAAGAATAAAGATACACTACCTCGAGTTCAGCTTACTTTATCATTACAAGGCACATTTTTGTTTATTCCAACTGACTTGTCCACCATATTTGGCTTTTGGGGGACTGAATTTGGGTATGGAGAGCATGTAGCAAGTAACCCCGTCGATGAAGATATGTATAATGTATTGCCAATAGGGAAAATATTCTGGATGGAAGCATACAAATGGAAACCATATAAAGTTTATATCGATAACTTTCCACTTAGTTCAGATACAAGCTATATAATGTCACGTGTTCAACAAGCGTTTCAACAAGCAGATTACGACGTTCAATTTTTTCTTGATAGTGTGCAAGCAACCGACTCAAATATTGCAGTATTCATGTTAAAGGAGAGAAATACTAGAATTAATCTTGGAAAAAGATTGAATACATACTTTGGTGTATCTGAAGACTTTTTAATCAGAAGTGAAGAAACTCATTTTTTGCTCCCAGCTGACCTCGTGGCGATTCAAAACAAACCCCAGATAGGCAATGAGAAATGGTTTTTTAATGAAAAACGGAATGAAAACATAATGACAATCAGAAAAAACACAGAGGATGGAAAAATAAGGATATCAAAGGTTGCTCTCCCAAACTTTAAGATTGGTGCAAGTGTGCATGAAATAGCAAATTATCTTGCTTTTCAACTAAGAAATCAAGGAGTCAATGCTGGTGTAGTATGTGATGATTGGACTGACGATGAGAACCCAAAATTAATAACTATTATACGAAGCCCCAATGTTTCTGTGGACTATGGAAGTGGAATCAACAATTACCTACACCTGCCAATCAACCATGAAATGACATTTGGGTTTAATTCTTTTCCCATCCCTAAAAGCTACCTTGTTGAAGATGCAAATTATGAATTTGATTTGTTCCCTCCATCAAATTCCGCACTTCAGACAGAATCTTTAGTAGAAAATGCAGATTATGAACCTGTTTCAACACTACCATCAACTGCAAAAGCAAGCAGCTTGCCTGTTCCAACAACTTTGACATCATCAACCGATTATCAGATCACAATCTATGTTTTGGACGGTTCACAATGGAGAACATTCATATCTACCTTGTACAAGTTTCAAACCAATGATAGAAACGCCAACCTTGCGGAAGTCAACAGTACTTTATCTAATGCTGGTTATGCATTTGCATTTTCCATTGATAGTACTACAGACCCATCTCAACCCCAGCTGGTTATAAATATGATAACAGACAAACAAAGGATATTCCTCGGAAGAGATTTAAATAAATATTTTGAAATACCTCTCGATTTTATATTTTCATCTACAAATACCAGAGCTGACATACATATTACACCACATCCTGATCCTACACCACCACCATCACCAAAACCGCCATCTCCACAACCACCTCCTATTCCCCCTCCAAGTCCAGCACCTCCACCACCGGGGCAAAGTGATATTCATGTGTATAAGTATGATCCTATTTCAAAATCATATATAGATTTATTATACACAACTAATGATATTCCATATGATAAGTATGCTGAAGGAGTTACTGCATATTTACTAGAGATTTTTGACATTTTAAAAATAAGTGTTAATGCTTGGGTGGACTCGCAAACAGACTATTATAATCCCACATTAATGTTTTACATAAAATCACCACGTGTCAAGATATATCTAGGAGCGGAAATAAATACTTATTTCTCACTACCAGAGGATTTTATAATTACAGAACCTGAAAATATATTTTCAATTCCATTTTCTATTTTGGACCCACACGATGCACCTCCACCGAAGAAGCCAAAGCTTTCGCATACTATTATTGTAACGTCAAACATTATCCAACCCCAGTTTTATGGAGCAAGGGCTTTACCTATACTAAGGATTTTAAATCGTTACAAGAACGTTTCAAAGGAGACAAGCAATATAGCATTCAACCCACTTGTGTTTTTACCTGTGACGTGTCATGATATAGTAAGCATCAACGTTAGTATCCTGAATGAATCTGGAGACGTCATACCTCCCAGTGATTCTCCCACTGTGTGCGTTTTAATTTTTCGACAAGTAAGACTATGAGAGAAGTCACCTGTGACGAAAAAATCTGTTATTTAGATAAGATGAATACTTCCACGGAGAAAAGTCAGTTGTTTGGTAGTGGTGCTCCAACAGGGTCAGCCGGTTTAGCACCTTCAGGTGGAGATTATCTTTTTCCTCTAAACAAGCAGTCCGTTACTTTAACAAAACGAAAAAGATCCCCAAGAAACCGCAAGCGTTTAGTAGGAGGGAAGCGAAAAACAAAAAGGGTTAGTCGTAAGAAACCAGTGCGTGGAGGTGGAAAACGACAAAGAGTCACTAGAAAAACAAATAAACGGAAAAAAGTTCTCAGTGGAAAAGGAAAGCGCAAGTGCAAACGACGGAGTAAACGAACATAATGGAGAAGTCACAAGTGATAACCGGTTCTACACCGCTGATTAATTCCCAACTAGATTTATTTTCGTTACCTCCAACGGATATTTCAGTTGTTTCCTCTTTTTACCAAGCAGTGTTTTCAACATACTCTATTACCGAAAAGTCTGTTCCCCTTGAGTACAATTTTCCAAGGGATTTTTTGCATTACTCTGATTTACAACGATCGTTTCTGTATATTCGGCTAAAGGTTCTCAAGCAGGATGGTCGTAATCTTGATCAATCAGATGTAGTTGCCCCGACAAACTTTACAATTCACAGTCTCTTTGATTCATTGGATTTATTTTTAAACGGGGTACTTGTCTCTCAAACCCCAACTCTCTATGGTCTTAAATCATATATTCAGTATAATCTCTCTGCAGGAAAGTCTGCAAAAGAAAATTACATGACACAGGGTCTATTCTACAAAGATACAAAGCCAGATGATTTTTCTAGTGCAAACAAAGGATTTCAAGATCGTGCAAAAATTTGTGCATTGTCAAAAAGCTTTGAGCTGATTGGTCGTCCTGTGGAAGCGCTCTTTCAACAAAACCGTTTTATTCCTAATAATGTTGATATAAAACTACGCATGAGAAGAAACAACGAGCAGTTTATTCTTGAAGGAAATGCCATTCAACCAACAACAACAACATTTCCATACAAAATTGAATTTGAAGAATGTGTTTTTTATGTCAAAAAAGTTGTTCCTCATCCTGACATTCTTGGATCTCATCAAAAGTTGCTTCACTCTGGAAAAAAAGCTCTTTATCCAATTCGATCAGCCAATCTTAAAGCTTATGCTATCAGCACAGGAGCCTTAAATTTTACACAAGAAAATGTGTTTAGTGGAAATTTACCAGAGATTGTCGTCGTGACTTTGGTCGACAGTCTTGCTTATTCTGGCACCTTTCATAAGCAGCCATTTAATTTTCGTGACTTTGGACTTTCGTCTGTTCAAATAAGCATAGATAATGAAGTGATTTTATTCAGAAATTTGGATATTGATATTGAAGGCAACAAATATTTACTGGGCTATCATACTCTGTTTTCTCTGTTGAATAATCCAGACTTTGGGAATGATATAAGTAGAGAAGATTATAAGAATGGTAACTTCTTCCTTGTATTTAACTTACAAGATAGCAATTTTGGTAACCGGTTTAATATGGATCGGACTGGTTCCATTAAACTAGAGTTGCGCTTCAAACAAGCCACTGTTAAAAGCTTACATTGCCTTGTTTATGGTCAATCTCAAGGCTTGGTTAGTATAGACTCACATGGAACGGTACAATCAGAGTTTTCTTTGTAATGGATGATGATACTATAAGACGATATTTAAACTTGCTACTTAAGAGTAGAAGAAGATCTTTAAATTATTATGTCATTGCTAAGGACCAGTTTCATTTAGTTAATTTTGATAAACCAAATACTGTAATAGTGTGTAACATAGGAACGTTGAATAGCGGTGGTAGCCACTGGGTTGGTATATACATTCGTAAGATAGATGTATCTTTTCATGTTGATGTTTTTGACTCCTTTGGGAAACCACTATCTTATTATAAAATATCATTACCAATCAAAGTATCTGTAAATAAACATAATGATAAGTCATTGCAAAGTCCAACAGCTATAAGCTGTGGAAAATATTGTATATACTTTTGCTATAAGCGAGCACATGGTGTATCCTTAGAGCGTATTGTGCATAGTTTTTACTACGATGTAAAATGTAATGAAAGAAAGATTGAAAAGTTTTTCATACACGCATCGAAACTTGTAAATAACTTGAATGGCTGAATTATTGAATAAATGATACAAAATGAATACAAAATAATACTTTGTGCTTAATTTTGATTTATTGACTTCACTTGCTGCATTTAGAACATTGCATTTATCTGCGGCGTCATCACATTATTTTTAGCCTTTGCCTAAGTAACATTAAAAGTTAAACCCGCACCAGAATGAATAGACTTGATCGTATATATCGTATTTATGGTGAGCAAAGACATGCGAAAGACAGCATGGGTAATTTGGTTCTTCGTCATTACGAACAAGTTTACAAGGATGTTCATAAACCAAGTAAATTTAAACCTAAAGATCTCCATGCTTTATTGAAGGAGATGCAAACAAATTTAAAAAGTGCAAGGGCAATCGCATCTTCCACAAACAAAAGTTACAACAAAACCTTCCGAGTTTTTGAAAAATTTGAAGCGGCAGTTCATTCTTTTGAAGAAATGTACGACTCCACTGTTGAAGAATCCCGTGCTTTTGAAGCCTCTCGAATGAATTTTGACATTACCATGTTTTTGTCAGCACTAATAAAAATAAGATTTGACTACCCGAATGAAGTAATAGCTTGTGAACAAACGCATCCTGGAAGGAATACCTTACAACTGTTGGATCAGGTGTTGGAGGCCTTACCGTTTTTACTTCCTTTGTCAAAGTAAGTGCTTTTCTAAACAATAATGTTTAGAAAACCTTGAAAACTACAGACCAAATATTCAAATAAATTATATTTGAATTTGCGTTGTTTTGTTCTTGTTTTTTCAGGGATATTTGGACCGTTTTGGGAACCAATCCACCCATGCTGCTGGAACTTTTAAAAAATCACAGTGCTAGAGAGTTTAGACAAAAACTGGACAGCTATGTAATAACCCATCTGCAAGATCAAATTCCAGAGATTTCAACTCCATACCCACGATTGCTGCCGGAAGTATACGTGCCTCTTAATAGGTTCACGGAAATGCATACACAGATTTACAATTCATCCCGGTTCGCCAACCTTTTATTTGAGGATGATACGTCCCCAGTAAAACAAGAGAGGACACACGTGTCATCGGTAGCAGGTGCACAAGAGAAGGAAGCCCATGTGATGATTGATTTATGCAGTGAGAGTAGTGATGAGGAAATTGACGTGGTGGGTGACACCGAAAGTGATTGATAGGGAAAACAAAAAATTCTTCCAGGTGATCCGAGTGTTACCAATGAAGTTATATAGTATGTTTCAAGTTTTTTAATATTCTCTGACTAATAATTAATTTAATGCTTGATTAATCTGTACGTAACTATGAAATTCCTAGAGCAATGTACATCTTTTATCATGTGTCCTTGTTTAAATAAATGTGAAACTTAATCGCGCTAGTATCGTCCATGGCAAAGTTGCTAAATCCATTAGTGTTACCAGAATACCTTTTTTTCTACTTAATAATTTAACATTGTTAATTTAGCAACTATTGTTACACCACTACTATTTATCAGTCTTATGTTTATAATTGTTAACCCTAATTATTTTTGGCCATTTATCTGGGGCTTTAATATTAATCTACTACTACTACTGTGTGAAAAAAATTAAATTATAATTGTTTCCTTTGGTGTAAATTACCATCTACTGGAAAACTTTTTTGCTTTGTAATATGATACTTTATGGTTTTCGGGTTTGTTTTGTAAATGTACCAGACTTTGAATGAAAGTTTCGTAAAGTGAACATGCAGTTTGAAAATTTATGGTATTTGTAACGAATATGCGGTCATATATGGTTTATACATGTGTGCATGCAAGAATTGGTATTGGTATTGAAATGCAATATAAAATATTTCAAATGAAAAATTGTTTATTTAAAGATCAAAGTTTAAATTTATGGTTGCATTGCTACATTGCAACATTTCATGACTAAGAAAAAGAATATGCATTTGTCACTGTCACTTTCACTGCTATTACTATTGGGTTGACCTGTGTCTTTTGCCACGTCGCGGACGAACACTCACTACCTGTATATCAGGTGTCCTTAGTATTGAAGACACGACAGGTGCAACGGGAGCAACATCTAGCAGAATTATGGGTGGCTCTGCCACGACAGGCGATGCGGGGGCAACGTTGGGTAGAACTATGGGTGGTTGTGGGATGACAGGGGGATTGGGATTATTGTTACGATCATCATTGTCATCATCGCTATCAATGACAGTAATCTCCTCAATGAATCCAGGCATTCTGTCGGGGAAGGTGCCAACCACCTGGATCTCGTGTAGTTTAACCATAGTTATTGCACGGCAGTCACCTGCTTTCACACCGACCAGTAATTTTTCAAACCCGTTGACCATTGCTTGTAACTGATCTTCAGTTCTCGATAAACGCTGCCAACGAAGTTTGGCTGCACACAGATCTCCATCCTCAGGTGTAAGTGCCGATGGGATCCTCAAGATTCGTCTCCCGAGTTCTTTGCGAACTGAAATACAATATCATATGCATACTAATTAGATTTATATATACACACAGACATGTACATGCACACACTTATGACACACAACTTATGACAACTACCATGCTTAATTGTGTACTTACGAATTTTTGTCTCAGTCGACTCCACTTTTAAGTCATCAAGTTTTGCTGCGACAATCGCACAACGTAGATCCTTCTCCGCCTTATCGAGTTTAGTCAAGAGTCGTGAATACTTGCCATTTTCCACCGCCAACACCAATTGAGTTTGCCTTCTAACTACACGCTGGAAATGAACAAATTGTATGTATTAGTCGTTGACAAATGACACTGATAAATGACACAGACACACATAAACACACCTGAAAAATGTATTCGTATAGCAAGTGGTTTACTTGCGGACTCACCTGTGAAATTAGAAGATCCTTGTAATATGGAAGGTTTGACATTTTTATTCTTTCTACTGTGAAAATATGGTGACTTTTTCCTATGAATAATGTGAATGGAATGAAGGGATGTACTTCAAAAGGATGGAGTAAAGGGATGCATTTTGAAAGCATGGAATGAAGGGGTGCATTTTTTAAAGCATGGAGAGAAGGGATGCATTCTTAAAATGCATTAACTAAACACCATCTGAAACTCGCAAAGGCAATTCGTGATCGAGTATTGATGGGAATGTATTTGTCATTTCAAGACGATGGGAACATTGAGAAGTTTTTTCGTTGAAATTCCCATCGTCTTGAATTTCTAGGAAAATGATAAGGAAACACCCTTGCGTAATATTTTGAATATTTCTCCCCTCTTCTCCCTATATCATTCATCATCGTGTTGGTAATGACACTCTTTATACCACCAATGACATAAAAACTCATATAGCACCATCATCATCATAAACACTTGCTCATAAGGAG
>JAQIXX010002820.1:0-22369 GCA_034700605.1 Willowsia nigromaculata | reverse complement strand
GGTTTTACTGCAAGTGGTTATTTGAATGCCGCTGAGACGGAAACCCTTGGCTTGTAAGGGATCTTTTTTTGGGACAAGGCTAGACGACAGGGCTGCCAGCGTCGTTCGCGAGTCATCTCACAAAATAACCACAAATACTACAAGCCATGATTTTCTATTGATTTCACTTGATCACCTCCACTCCACCTCTTCACTTTTTAACACTTCAGCTAACCAATACTTAACAAAAAAAAGAACTCGTGCCGCCTTAACATTTAAGCTTCTTCCGTTCCATCGTTAATTTTCGGTTTAAAGAAACCAAATATTAAAATTTGTTTCTTGATTTGAAATGCCGCTATGTGAAGACACTTCCTCAAATGACACAACACATTCAAGTCATTTTATTCTCCAACTGAATAAAAAACACTTTTTCACAAACTCACTTTAATTCGATGCAGCAAAAAAATGCATTCAAATGTATTTTATATGCAAAAAAAAAATGGCAAGATGGCAAGAACAAAATCCAACATCCAAACCACGCAACAGGTGCCACTTGAATAGACGTTTTTTCCTAGAGTTGATAGTTATCCAAAAATTTCCATTTAATACGGAATCTTGTTTACCCAGCCAGCATGAAGATACGGAGTAGTGAAGTGAACTTAGCAAGAATTGTTCTTTAGATCACACTCTGGCTTCGACTAATCGAGCAAACTCGTTTTCCACAATTGTCTGCATAAATAATATATGCATGCATGTACCTCCGCAACAGGTATTCATTGAAAGGGAGCTCGACCTCTAAAAAAATTAAGCAGTAGTTCTCATGATCATCATCATCGTCATCACCATGTTTAGCGCGTATAAGTTAACTCTTTATATCTCTCAGTTTTCTTAAGCTTATTATTTATCCATACATCCATTCCTTTTCCTTTCTGCATGGAATCAACGGTATGAAATCAAGAGAATGAGAGTGACTCTTCAAAAGATGAGGTAGTGCTTTCAAACTTTTTATGTGTTTTAGCTTAAGGAACTAACTAAGGAACGGCAAACTTATAACTTGGCTTGGCAAGCATGCGGCATGTGCAGAATACGTGCATTGTATACATGTTCGCCACTACTTTTTGCGAAATTCTTTAAAGGAACAATTTCTAATGCATTGTTCTATTGTATCCTAACCTCGCCAACAGCAGCGCAGAGAAGTACTATAATCATCATCAGGATCAAATCATCAAAGTTGGGACTTCCACACAGTGTCATGCAGTCCACTGCATATAATGGCTTGTGTAAAATTCATTATTACAATAAATTATTGTGGTTGAGTATGAGATTATAGATTATAGAAGGTAAGTAACAAGCTGCATAATAGATATGTTTAAAATGAAAATGTGGGCTCAACCAATTTGTTATGTGTAAGTAACTTGAAAGATTTGTCTAAATAAAAGGTCTAGATGAAGTTGGTATAAAATTATACAAAAAAAAGTTCCCCTTGCTTTGCTGTCACAACCTTTGAAGAGTAATTTAGGGAATATAGATCATGTACAAACTTCTTTGTCAAAATCATGTTGTTCACTAATTTCAAGTCTCATGAAATAATCAGGAGATTTGTGGCTTTGATTCGTGGCTGATTTAAGCATGGTGGGTTTTGTCTTATGAATATATACAAGTTACTTGTGGACTTCTGATTTTGAACTTATAATTGTTATGTATTTTAGGGATTTAGGTGTACGATTTTTACAACAAGACTAGCACAGCATATCATTTACTCCATCGACTTGATGCAAAAGTTGATATGCACACGCAAAAAAAAAAACTTTTGTGCATGCCTGATACATGTGAATTTTCTCCAGAAAATCCAGACATAGATAAATGACGATTATGTGACCGTTTACTTGCTATAAATGGCGACCACCCATTTTTGCATCATAATGCGAATGTGCAATGGGGCTTTCATTTCATTATAATTTGTAATCCTCTTATTTTCTGTTTTGTGAATATTTTTTGTGATGTTAAGTGTGGTCTTCTTTGATTATGGTACCTGACTGTGTAAGCAATAAGCATGTATATCATGCAGATCTGATGACATGATCTAAAGAAGGTAGCTTGAATACGTTTTAGATTTCCTGTTGATTATGCCATGCACTTGATAACTTGCTACAATAAGCGTAAATAAAGTGGTTTGTAAGAAACTTTGTCGGACTATTATTTTGTAAGCAGCTATTTCTAAGACTCAGGAACAACACCACATGAACTAATGTAGGCTAGTTGAGCCGCATTCGGATAATTTCGCAATGATGGGATGGGAAAATGGTGATAGTAATTAATAATATAGTATTTCCATAACCTATACGAAGAGCAAAGCTCAGGCATTATAATTTCAGAATATAACAAAAAGGGTTCACCGTTCACAAGCAGTAATGCTGAGTTGTTGAAGTGATTTTATAATGATTTTATACGCAATTATGCTTTCATATCAAGTACAAACAAAGTACATAGAAAATGGAACCGTGGAAAAATCCTGAGCTTCCAACGCAATTTTTCATTTTATTAGTCAAATTAAAATCATAACATAATCGGTGCTGTGAATAATTGAGCAAGTAGATCTAGTATCAAACCATAATACCTATATTGAGGATATTAGATACAGGAGATTACTTGGAGTTTTATATATTTTGGGATTATTGCCATTACTGGACTGAGTCGATGTAGCTTATTGCACTGTATGTACTAATAAAACGATTTTAGTATCTGAATCGCATGCTAAACAAGGCTTTCAGTAAGCATCCAGACGGTTTTACAAATGAAACGTGGAGTTTGATGAACGCATGGATGGGGATCCACGAAAATACTAGTAGATAATTATGATTGCTTACGCATACCTATAATTTCAGTAATGAATTTGGTGGAGAATTGCAAACGATTACGTATTAAACTTTAGCTGCTTTTAGTGCGATGTTAACGGAGAACCAAAATGACGTGATTATGACAGAGAAAAAACAACACTGGTTTTAAAACTTATACACGCCCACAGGCCATGAGTTTGCAAAGGAATAGAATGGCAACCAAACCAACATTAGTACCGCAGGCCATTTCTTTGCGTGCGTCAAAGGTACTAGTACACGGCATCTTTTTGTTCATTTTCCCTGAAAGATGTATAAAAACATGCTCATCAAGAGCAATTTTACTCATTCCTTATTTTTCGACTTTTGGTACAATCAGATATGTATAACGTATAAGCATCAGGCTATTGAAATGTGAGTTTAACAATATGTACCAGCGGACAACCATACGATGCAGTGATGTGAAGATCCCAGACGTATGCATGAATTTCCCCATTTAGGTAGAGCAAAAAATCATATTCATTATTCGTATTGTCACAAGTTAATTCAATGTTTGAGAGAATTTTAATGTGTAGAAGCGAAAGCCGTGTTTCCCGGAATAATAAAATTCACACATCCACCTCACGTTTATCCCATCCCATTACACGCAAAATCTAACGCCTAGCTGGGAATTTTCTCAAAAATGTATGCCTGTGGATAAAATGTGGGCGAATGGGTTTAAGTAGTTTTAATATAGTGACAGATATAAAACATTAAACAAACTACTAATTTGAAATTAGTAAAACACATTATATATTCATCCGATATAAGGGACATGTTTTGACCTGAATTTAAAATAATATTTTTGGCCTTGGCTTGGACACTCTGTTCCAAGTTGTCTATGACCGCTCGAAATTGAAAATGTCGCATCCCCTACCAGACTAACACGTCAGACTTATTCGATTATCCCTGACTTTTCAAGCACTTCACTAGATGTTTCGAGATGGGCCTTGTTTGAATCCTAATCATGTAATATTATTTGAAGCATCTAGTGTGAATGAAGAATGGGTAAATATCACAATGCAATGCCCAACCTGGAGAATTTTATGGCGAATTGTGACAAGAAGCCGACGCACGGACCTGACAAGTGAACGCTGTGAATACCATTGTGAAAATCATTTAATGTCCTGATCGTTTTTGTGTCATTTAAAACTAATTTAACTTCATGTTAATGCACAATGTATCCAATCAGTAGATAATTAACACAACCAGTGATATATTTTTAAGTATAGAATGTCATTGAACACAACATAATCAAAGGTGAGTTATAACGCAATTATATTTTTGAGAATTGCACATGCATATTTTATTTAACATTATCACATATAAATGCGAAGTTTAATATCAAAAATTGATAAATGCAACGGGTTCTTGTGAAAATGAATGTACTAAATCACATTCAGAAAAAATGGTTACCTGAATAAATACATAACATCTTCGTACCGAAAAACTAAATGTGTTTTAACTGTGTACTCATCATCAACATACCTATATATACGTACTATGTATAAAGCTTCACTATATTCAACAACGTGGTCAACAATAAATTCTAATCTAATTATGCCCCAATAAAAACGATTCAAGAGTACTCAAGGCATTATGTACTTCTTGAGGACATGAGCGTCTGGACATTGCGAACAATCTCATGTTTTCAAGAGCATTTTGCGCATCCGCTGCAGTCAAATTACATTGAACCGGGGTGTAGCCTGCATTTTCATGATTGGGTGTTTCATTCTCCAGAAGGTCGTCAGCGTTGAATTCATCTTCGGCTTCCACAGCTTCAGAGCCACCTAGCACAGTGCATTCGATTGCGCACAAGCTGTTGTCTATTTCGACGTAATCCTGCAATTTATATAATATTAGTTGTATTTTTAATTAATGCCATATTTTAACTACGAATTTTATTCTAAGCGAATAGTGACTATCTCGATATCGCCACGATAGACTTACTGAGAAAGGATATTTTGACAATGGAACAGCGAGATCCAATTCCGCAGCTTTAGCTATCAAGCTGGAACAATCAAACTGATCCTCAGGTAGGACTGGTACCTCGCTGCATGAAAAATATCCCGCTTTCAGAAAAGCAGTTCTAATCAAATCGGATGACAACTCATTCCACGCTGTACTCAACATGAAAATAGCCTCAAGACAGTTGACAACTCTACACCCACCCGTGCTGATAAGTCTTTCCACGAGAAGTCGCCTGTATCTGGTTTTGAAATTTGTGGCTATACCAAAATTAACAGGATGAAGTGATGAAAGCAGGCGAGTTGGAATGTTCACAATTTGTATATGAGAGAAATTGACTGAAAACGAATGAATTGGCGATGAATTTGCTATGAGCAGAATTTTCCTATTTTGGGATTGTAGTGTACTATTCCATTTCTTAATCCACTTGGCGGACATAGACTTTGTTATCCAGTTTGAAGGATCTGATGTCGTGATATAGTCTACTGGCAGATTACCTGGAAACCCTTGCTGTGGCTGACCAGCAATTAGAAGTTTTCTTTTTTCCGAACCGTCTGCATTACAACACAGCACGACAGTTAATCGTTCTTCTGTAATGGAAAAGTTTTGCATGGAATCCACATTTTTTCCACTTCTAAACTGCCATGCTTGTTTGGGAGTGATGCGATAGAGAATTCCAAGTTCTTCAACAAAAAATACATCTCTTTCCGAGTACGGCTCTCGTGTTTTTGGGTTTTTGACACGACATTCAGGCCACGTGTTTCTCAACCAGTCCTTCCTCAGCCAACTATCTTCATCCTCCCCTGTTATTCTTTCGTTGTTTTCAACTCCATCCTCAACTTCACTACAATCCTCTTCTCCTCCGTCATCCTCAGGATCTCCTTGGG
Source organism: Willowsia nigromaculata (assembly GCA_034700605.1). NCBI lineage: Eukaryota > Metazoa > Arthropoda > Collembola > Entomobryomorpha > Entomobryidae > Willowsia > Willowsia nigromaculata. The sequence continues at coordinate 16,662 of JAQIXX010002820.1, read as the reverse complement.
CCATTTCTTTCTTCATTTTCGCCATAGTTTTGGCCCTTGGTTTCACGGGGGCAGAGCTCAACCTAATATTATACCGCTCTTTGAAACGTGAAAGCCAGCTTGGAGAAGGTTTAAAATCATTCCGGCCGAGTTCATTGGCAATGTTTTCTGCCATTGTAAGTAGCACTCTTGCATTCACAAACAAATTCTGTGTTCTCACTTTCTCATACCACTGATAAACTGCTTCGTTAACGTCTGCAAATGCACCTCTTCGAACAATTCTCTTTCTGAGTGGTGCACCCGCCCTATACGCTTCCTCTATTTTTTCTCGGCTCTGAACAATGTTCCAAACAGTTGATTTTCGGACATTTAGTTTCTTCGAAATCTGAGCTTGCTTCATACCTTTGTCTAGCATTCTTATAACCTCCATTTTCTGCATCAGAGTCACTGACTGTCTCTTATTTGACTGGTTTCCGCTACTTTTGATCGCTGACCTCTGCAAGGCATCACTTGTAAGCTCTGCAAGTCTTTCTGAGTCAATTGGGTTCAGGCCCATTTGGTCAGAGCAGGAGCCAGTGGGGTCACCGGCATCTTCATTAGGGTCCCCACGAGAACCGTCTTCTGACTCCGATTCAAATGTAGCTGCTTTCGTCATGGCGCGAGATTTCTTAGGCTTGGCAAAAGTACTAGGTTCTTGTTCCGCCTTTCGTTTTTGCTTTTTGTCCTGAACATGAAAAACCCTAACCTGCCTCACGTCATGTCCTTTTCGAGACTTTGAAGAATCCGGGGGTGTATAGTCACTGTCGCATGAATTTCTATCATCCCCAAAATTGTCAGCATCTTGGGCGTCATCCTCTTCGGATTGTTCTGACATGTTTGGTTCTATTTTAATAGGTGTGGAATTAATGGCCGCAGGAACATCGTACCTCCTTTTAACGTTTCCCCCTTAAAGAAAAGTAAACATGAAAGATAAATACATCAAAATACTGCAATTCTTAAAAAATTGAGAACAGAATTGATTGCTTACGGGAATCAAAATGACTATCGCACAAAACGAGTCCAGTGCACAATGTTTCTTGGGGTATACTGAACCAGGCACCTGCATCGAGGGCATCTAGCCATGCTAATTGGCTGAAATTGAAAATAAAAAAGAATATATTCAATATTGCCTTGACTTGATTGTACATTTTATTAAAATATAAAAACAGTATAGCAGTTGATTGTCTGTTTGGCTCGTTAGTGAACTTAAGTTAAGATCCAAAGTGAGGACGGTGATGGGAAGTGAGTTTCATCCTCATTTTGAATCTTGAGCCTGAAACTTCAATCAAATTCAAAAGATTCTCACTGACCTGGGACGATCCGAAGGAAATCTCTTGGACTTTTTCCTATTCACTATTGGCTTTCTACACCACGCCAGACTGCACAACAAACTTGACATGTTGGCAGACTTTTTTATTATAATAATTCATTCGTTTAAAAACTAGCGATTTAACAAGAACAAGGTTGATGGATAAAAAGGAGTGATGAGATAACCAATATCAGTGAACTGCACTCGTTAATTTTGAAAATCTAAGACTTTATTGTGAACCTCATAATAAATCATTTGCTCGATCACGATTCGTGACACTATCATCCTAAGAGACTGGTCTCAGATGCATTTACTTTAGCAATAGGTAGTAAATTTAATTTGAAAATGCTTCATTTTTACTTTCTTGTTTTGGAGTTTGGATGGAACATAGGAAGATAGATAGGAGAAAAACTTCACAGATGCTTTGCCGCAGGAAGTTTGTTGTGATGCGGCTCACCCCATTCTGATGCGGTTCCTCACGTCGGTCATTATTATCAAAAATCCATAGACAAACGCTGGTCGCACACGGACACAAAAAACGTTCCCTCGATTCATAAACTCAAGAAGATCGCTTTCTTTTTCCGAAAAACAAAAACATTCATCATGTACTAAATTAATATGTTACTAATGATGCATACAATCTACCTCCACTTATTTCCCATGTACATAAGATGAAATGCTTCAAAAATGAAAACAATAGTTTTGCTGAAATATGCTTGGTGTGTAAATTTTCTAGGTTTTTAGTTTGTAAAAACTGTAAATCATCCTAAAATCCTGCGGAAGAATGTTCCTATTCCAATGCAATGCTGGCCAATTATGATTTTTAGTTGAGAGATTCCGTTTCCCAATGCAATGTATGCAATTTACTAAAAATTTAAACGGTTGAAATTAAAGGAAAAGATGACAGCAGACAATGCCCAGTCAGTTCATTGATTTTTTTTTCCAAAGGAAATGGAGACTCATTAAGATTTAAGGTCAGGTTAAATTTTATTTGCTGATCACATTCTCACGTTGAAAGAATATTCATGAAAAATAACTTTTAAATGATTCCTGCAAACTTTGACGCAAGAAAGGCAAACGAAATCATAACCAGGCCATGGGTGATTTGTAGCATTGATCCAGAATTGCAATTATCGGTGTCACAGGAGCAAAGAGTGGCTCTCAAGTTTTTATCGGGGAAGTTCCTCAACAAGTCCTTAATATCCTCTGGAGTGTTTTCATTGTCTAAGACGTCTTGTACACTATTCTCGCTACATGTATTTTCAATTTCGGGAATGGTTGGGATACAGCTTCTCAGAGTTATGTCCAGTTTCTCGCTATTAAATTCTCCTTTGAAATGCATTTTTCCACACGCATCTAAAACCAGGATGTTCGTAAAAGATCAGCTAAAGCTATGGACTTTGGTTAATTTTTTAATATGTTTATTAATCATACCGAATCCATCACCAAAACCCGCACCGTCACAAGATGTTTTGAACTTTTTATCAGGTTTTTTCCCACTCTTGCAGGATTTGTGGAAGAAATCCGCATCCCCAACATTCAGTCCATCAGCATGTCCGCAAAAGTAGCATTCTAATCCTGCTTGGAAAAGGATAAAGTTACTTTTTGCAACAATAAAATTTCTCCCCAATCAGTGTATGTTTTACGGTTATGAACAAAAAATTCGAACCATCTGCGGATGAGAAGCAATACACCGACAAAACTAAGAGTACTGATGATGCAATTAAGACAGTCTTCATGTTAAATGTTTCAATGTTTCTCGGTATAAATGTATGTATGTAATAGAGATCCAATGAAATTCTGAGATCCCGGGTGCTATCGACTCACTGCCAATTCGGCGACTGGAAGGTAATTTGTAGCCGGTGTGACTCTCGGGATGAAATATATGCAATCCCAGAAATGTTGCACTGATTGCATTTTTACCGAATTACAAGTGAAAAACTTTTGCATGGCGCTTCTTAGGGTGATCGTGAGTCACATACTTTGTACTTATCATGTTTTTTTCGCTAACAATTATTCTTATCTTTGTTATCTAAAAAATGTCATCCATGTTATCATTTGGCATAGAATGTAAGGCGAAGCCCACAGATATCCTTATCAGAGCTTACATCTTAAAAGCGTCAAGCGCAATGTGTGATAAAACAAACATGGTTAACAAATCATAGAAATTAATCACCTCCAATTGAGTTTCCTTGCTATCGAATACAAAACTGTGAAAGACAATGTCGTAATCGTAGATTATGTATTGATGTATAATCAACAATTTAATATCACTTCATTTAAAATTTGTTGAATATCTTGTTAAATGTTAAGTAATGACATGACATTTAATGTTAAGTATGACAATTGTATACTTTTATGTGAACATTAAAAATTGCCTCACATAAATGATGAACATCCTAGTATTAAGCATGATCAACCATGATTTTGGCTAAGAAACTTTTTGATGATATCTCAATTGACTCAAGAAAAATCCACAGAGATTGTCATTTAAGTTACAGTTTTCGACAATTCAATTGTTTAAATACAAATTCGGTTAGTTCCCTATTGATTGTGCATTGGTGAAACAAGTATGCATTTTTTATTCATAGTTTTTTATCTTGTATGAGTTAAACTTATTCTGTGACATATTACTTTGCATTTTTATTGTACTTTATTCAACGTTATTACGCAATATAAATTATTTGTAATGTTTTGAATACACAATGCACAAGTAGTAATCTGCGCACACACTTCACGATTTCAATAAAACGGTAAAGCTCGAGTGAACCTATTAACCATGTCCATTGTCCACACTGGCTGATCATACGATGAAACATGCCCTGCATTCCTGATAACGACATGAATGAGATTTCTCGCTTGCTTTACGTAACCAGCGATTTCGTCATTGACTTTCCAAGTGCTTCGAACAGAGCGATCATAGTCATCAGCGCCGTCCCATTTCAGGCTGCGAACAAATTTATCGATTCCAGTGTGCGGAACAATGATGTCTAATTGTGGAGCGTAAATCAGCACTCGGTATTCTTCATTTAAAAGCTTTTCTACTTGAGGTCTGACAGTTTTGCAGATATCCTCTATCATATGAGTCAATACAGTAATGCTTCCTCGGAGAAAGGGTTGATCTCCAACGTGGATGGCTTTCCGAACACTTTCTTCACTCAAAAAGTTTGCATAGCTTTTGTAGTCAACCGGTGTGGTTGTTTCCAAAACGTTCATATAAAACCGGAAATCAGTGATATTGTGGAAGTATGAAGGTCTTTCAGGATAACCTAAAATGAGATTCTGTACCGCCTGCAACAATAAAGTATGTTTTGTCATTGAAATATCTGCATGGTCTGTTTCGTTCAGTTACACATTATAATCATTTTTTGTTACATCAGTCGCCTCTCGCCATTTCTTTGCCCTGATAAGCTTTCGAATTCTGTCTTCTTCCGCATAGAATATTGCTCTTTGGTTTGTGTCGATCAGTCCAAGATTGTAAAGATAATCGCCATACTCATTTTGATTAATTGGGTCAGTAAATCCAGATCCAATCATGATACCCTTCAAAGCCAATTTCATTCGTCTAGTTTTCAGACGATTCTCGTTGTGTATCTTGAATGAAAGGAAGGTGCAAACATGTAGATACATTGTATTATAACTGGAAAAATATGGAAGCTATTTTCGAATATGTACCTTGAATGCGAGACTTGGAACATATTTTCCTACAAAGAAAATCAGATAGAATAATAGAATCAATGCCATAGGTCAATTGCCGCCAACTTTTGAGCAATTTTTGAAAGTATTTAAATAATACCTGCGTATGACTCTCCTGCAATGAAAAAATCGTTATTTATATATTCAGGAAAAACTCGAAAAAACTGAAGCAAAGCTTCATATAAATCTCCTGCTACTTGCTCCTGAGATCTTGCATAACCCCTTTCGCTGTTTGTGAAGCTAAATCCTGTATAATCCGTTGCAATTAAACAAACGTTAAACACAATTCGTTTCAGTTACACTGTACACCAAAGTTTCACATTAAATGTTTATAAAACATTGTTTCACCTGTTCCAACTGGACTATCAATGTAAAGAACATTGTGCGTCATTGTCCAGGAATGCGCTCGGTAATCGAGGTAACCTTTGTCATTGATCATGAACGGACCATTTTCTACGAACAATCCAAACATGGAGCTTGTTCCAGGTCCCCCATTTAACCATAGTAGAACTGGTGATGTGTCAGCGTTGTACTGTAATTTAACAATAAAAACTAGTGTGTTTTTTCGTTATCTTAATTTTCTACAAAACCAATTTTTTAAAACTCACTGCGGCTGGAAAGAACCAAAAGAAAAGATTTGAATTGAACTCTTGATTAACGGTGAAAAATCCGCTGTAGCTGAGCACATCAGTAATATTCGACACTCTTGCAAGTTCCTTCCATATCAACTCTCCACTTCTGGATTTCAACATGTAATTCGTTAGAAATAATTTGTCTCCATAATTTCCATTCGGATTGATGGGATGTGGCTTCTGCAGCTCTTCACTCTTTCTGGAGAAATTTCCAGTTGCGAGAAAAGTATGCTCTTGGGAGTACAGCCATGCACCCGTTTTTCTGGCCAAAAATGAAAGGTGAAATGTCAAAAAGAAGATAAAAATCCTGCAGATTGAAGCTTCGCTAGATTTCATTTTTTATCTTGGTGGGAGAAAGCGCTTTTTGAAGGATGAAAACGAAAGGTTGATGTGATTTGGCAGAAGGGGTTATAAAAAGACTGAGCGTTTATGTTTTCGAAAAGTCTCTGAGTGAGAGCACCTTTGCTGGTACTTTTAATTAGTACATTACAACGGATGAAGTTCAAATTTTCTCATTGTGAGTTTTGTGCCTTCAGGTCTTTAAGAAAACTTACACTTCAAAATCATTGATTGACATTGACAAGCGAAGCAAAACATTTTCCCATCATTTGATTCAATATGAAACAAGCAAAGTGTATCAGCGTGCATCATTTGTCTTTGGACTTTAATTTACCCATAAGGTCAAACATCTTACTTACACTCATTCACTCATCCCTTTAAGACAACTTGTTTGTATTTGCTACACATTTAATAGCGTGTTGCATCCGCCATATTATATTTTAATTAGTGTTTACAAGTCATAACTGAAGTAATTACCTTTGCCCACACTCAGTCAAGCCAATACCGATCGAATAGGCACTGCATTCTGCAGGGGAGTACTTTGAAAATTATTCTAAATTAAGAATGTGTAGGAGAAATTGAAACTTTTTAACTTGGACGACTGTTCATTCATGACAATATATAGTAGCATGCTTAATCTCGTAAAATGCAATAAGACTATTAGCCTTTGTAGTAGTAGGTGTATATACTTAGATAATACTAATCATAATTTACCTACCTACAACCCAATACGCAATATACATATTATGTCTATGCATGTGACAATGACAAACGGTCACCGTGTGGCTGCACACATGTATACGTATGCAATGTCTAGGTGCACAACTTTTGTTACGACGATGCATAATAGAAAACTGGCAGAATTCCCACCGGAAGTTTAATCTAATCCTACAAAAATACACTTTTCTATGTGCAAAAATCAGTCAGTCCCTGACCATCAGAAATCAAACGAGAGCAATTTATTCGACATCCAACAAGTCAAATAGTGATATAATCCAACAGACTATTTATTAAGTAGCTGAAGCTCTGAAAGTTACAACTTATTGCGAGCACCCTGATCATCTATTTGTGTTTTCTTTTTTACCCTCCATACGTAACTTAAAGTTCGTTACACCCACGCACAACCCTCAAACTTACCAAATAGATAACCCTACTCAAAAGTTTTCATATTTCATATCATTCTTCTTCGTTTCAATAGGATCAAATATGACTTAGATTAGAGTGACCTATTTATCTACCAATTTCTCCAATAGTCTTAGTCAATCATTCGAAAAACATTTAACGTTCGTTCGTTCAATCATTTCATTCAAAGAGCCGAGAATGCCCCCAAATAGTATTCAATGGCAAATCCTGACAAGTGACAAGGCTTCAGCTACTAATCGTAAGTATGCTATACGGGTCTACTTCACCTACGCATTTTAATAACATAGTATATAATGAACGATGTTTTCGCATCCTCGTACAACAAAAAATATCAAAGTCAAAATGAATAATAAATCCAAAAAAGGGAATAACGTTACTCGAACAAAGTTTCTTTTAAGTTGTGAGACCTTGTTACGTAGGAAGGGAAAAAATTGAGGTAGACATGAAAAAAACTCGTAAATATGTTGTCGTGTATGGTTCAAGGGTCAAGCACTTCCCTGGTCCATAGAATCACAGATTTTATGCACATGATCTTGATCTGGTGTGAAGCTTAACAAGATGCAGCATAGCACTAAAATGCAAGGTTTATCGAATTTCATAGGTATTACAATGAAACTATGCAAATAAAAGGAGTACGTGTTTAAAATGAGTTTCTTGTATTAATAAAATAAAGTAGTTCACATTTAATGTGATTATTTAATGAGGCATTGCATTAACAGTTTTATAGACGAAGGAAAAGGAAGACGGCTATAACTATAAGGTATTGTACTGTACTCACATGTATAAAAAACTTACTTTTATATGTACATTATGTACATAAATATATATATATATACACCAATATTTCACAGAATTATATGAAAAAGTCAAAACTAATTAAAATGAATACAATAAAAATCTTGCATTGTAAACTATGCATACGCATCAGTTTGTTTTGTAAATCTGTAGCTTGGTTTCGTTACTCGCACTTCCTTCATTTTGAGCTTGGCTTGGTCCGTCTTTTCCGATTGAGATTCGATTTCTGCTTCGTCCAGGCTTAACTTTCAGGCAGGTCGGTAAACGAGGTACCCAATGTTTTTGGAATGTCGGAGAAATGGGAATCCATTTGAAGAAAGACACTCTATAATAATATCATTTTAGTTATTGTTATTAGATTCTCACAATTCCATTTCATTTTAAAAACAACATGCATGGCATTCACATAGTTGCCAATAAAATACCTTTTGATAATATTCATAAAAAATGGAATGTCATAGGAGGTGTCTCGGTTCTTTGCGCTTTCCTCGTCATCATCATCAATTTTGGCATGAGCGGACCACATATGCAACCCACGTTCTTCGGGGGTTCCTTAAAATTTAAAATGCAAACATGAAATGTCGTAAGCATAGGCAGTTGTTCTTCAGGGTAGCATTACTTAATATGATAACAATAATAATAACATGTAAAAAGTGAGAATAGTATATTAACCTGGAATAGTGTTATCTAAAAAGAATCCCAGCACCCCTGCGACAAACATTCCTGTACTTAACAATATGTTAATGATTTGATCCAGACTTTCGTTTCCTAATTTGATAGCACCCTTGTTAGCATCCATCCATTGGCTAATAACCTGTTTAATAATATGCATTAAAATATTTACCCACAAAACTAACGTTTAGAATTTCAGGATAAGAATGGAAACGTCGTGTACTTACAAGTCCAAAAAAGATGGAGAATCCAATGATAAAAATATTTCTGGCCGAATTCAGATCTACACCTTGAAGGTTGGAAAGACCAACAGCAGTGACAGTAGCAAAGACTACGCAAAATATTCCTCCCTAAACAAGAAAGTTGACATATGAAAGGTTAAAGTTCATTCATAACGATACTCATAAAAGTAAAATACTAGAAATCAACATTACCACAATTGGCTCAGGAATGCAGATAAATGCAGCTCCAAATTTTCCAATTAGAGAGAAGATAATCATGAGAGCTCCTGCGGCTTGAATGACTCTCCTTGCCCCAACTTTGGTGACGCTGATAGCCCCAATGTTTTCACTGTAAGAAGTCGTTCCATTTGAAGTACCAAATATTCCAGCCAACACACATCCAAACCCTTCCATAAAGATTCCTCTATTTATTGCATGTTTTGGAGGTGGCTTTGCTCCTATAAAATGTTCATTATTTCAGATAAAGTTGATTTTAATCATTATTAGTCAAGCATCACATAATGTTGCTTGTTGCTTTTAAGTTATTAAAAAGTTATTTACCTGAAATACGTGCGCAGGCATAATAATCCCCAATGGATTCAATAGCACCGGCAATCACACCGCTCAAAATTCCAAAAACAGCTCCAGCAGTTATGGTTGGCAATCCCCATTGAACTAAAATGATAATAAAAATTTTACGTCATCAAAAATGCATACTAAAATGCAATTATTTGCAAAGGAACTGGCCTTCAGTGCTTGTACATAGCATCGTAAAACTAAATAATTATTAATTTGATGACCTTAAGGTCAACTTACAGGGGTACGGAACGAATAACCAAGAGCTGTGCGTAATAACGTTTAACTTGATGTCTGTTCTAGCTGGATTGCCAGGCTTTAGAGCGTTGGTCGCAGTCAATATCCCGCACAACAGCCAAACCAATGTTATTGTAAGCAGTACCTGTTTGTGTCAATGAAGAAAAAAATTCACAAAATTCCATATATTAAAAAAAACAAAAATGTTAGTCATCGCATGGTAAAATGACATTGTCTCTAAAAAGTTCGATTTGTTGTTGTTGACGTTGATTTTACGTTTACGTCATTTTTAGTCCGCATGACCATTAACTTGAATTCTCAATAAATGTTGCTCATATGACCCCGAATCGCGATTTATAAACAATTCTTGGAAAATGTAATGAATTATAGTTTTTGTCTTGATACGGCTTATCAGCAGTAAATACTGTGAAGAAAGCCACGTTACTAAACTTATACGATCCCACTCCAACTATAGTCGAATCACATTTTGCTTTTCTATAACGGGCTTTTTTGTATTAAAATGTGTGTTCAAAATTTCATGTTCCAAGCATATGACTATAGCTCAAATTGTGCAATATTTTCCTTCATGAAAGTGTAGCGTCATTTAAACTTATTAATACAAAGTGTATTCACTCACCGGAAAGACTTGGAAGATAGGATATGAAGAATTTTTCCCAGAGACTTTCATAAATGGGATGGGTACTTCTACATTTCGCAGATATTGCGAAAACAGAACGATAAGTACTATGGTCCTGTAAACATGAATATAAAACACCTTTTTAGTTCACTAAAATGTAAATTATATAAGAATTGGGTCAACAATTTTAGTTAGCATGTTTTTCATCAGAAAACGAATCTTTACGCTGGGATAGCTAGTACAATGAATCTGCAACAGGGTTTCTATGTTTGATAAGGCACACAACAAATATAAGAAGCACAACCTAAAAAAATCCTTTTACTTATTCCTGTTTTTCTACAAAAATATCTGTTGCATACAAACTTGCGTGCGTGAAATAATGCGCTAGTGGGTTGATAACTTTCATCTAAAGAATCAGGAAGAATTCAGAAGTGTAATTTTTTGGGTTTAAACGTATATCGCTAGAAACATGCTAACATGAAATCGTAAATTTAATCATTTTCTTTAGAAAATTTTCCGTTTATTTTTCGAGATCATAGTTTTGTTTCGAGTCTTACAAAATCGCTATGCCCCAGTTGGCGGATGCGTGTACTCCTGCCACGTGAAACAGCGAGATACCCAAGAGAGCGATGGCAGGAGCTACCGTCATTGGCGTTATGTACTTCAGCAGCAGTCCCACAATGCCTGAATAAAAAGTGTGAAAAAGTTTAATATTATCAGTGAAACTGTTTCACTTCATGATTTTTATAGCAATTTAGTGAGTTTGGGCTTGGCGTAGGCGGTGTGAAAGGGGGCAGAGGTTATTTAGATATGTAACCCCGTAAAATATCCAAATTAATGTCAACGTCAACGCATCAATAATATCAATCATCGTATGATTGAAGTATGAACTTTTAATTTCTTGAGAAGTCCAATATGGAAGTATAAACGATATTAATGTCATTATAATGGTCCATGAATCTAAAAATTTCCTGACTGATGTGTATTTCTTGCGAAGCTGACGTTAACTCATAAAACCCATTCATAGTCATTGATTTGTGTGGATACTACATGTGCGTTTTACTTACCAAATAGCCCGATAGCTACTTCCACTAGTGAAGCTACAATAATTGCACCTTGAAGTTCACGTATTCTTCTTTGCCAAAGTTCTGTCCTTGCTTCTGGGGTCAAGGCGCTAATTACTGCTGTAGGTGGACACTTCCATTCAGGCTGGTTAAGAATCGCCAATGCTGGAACAATAAAAGCAAAGCTGCCCCCTTGAATGATTGGCAGCCGGGTTCCAAATGTGCTCTGAAGAAGCGTGACAATCCCACTGACGAACATAATGGTGGATATAATTTGTGCGCGGGCTGGATCGTCTTCCAGTATGCACATGGCCGGGCACAGGATGAAGGGGACGGAGACGGTGCCACCGGCCATCATAATGTAATGCTTTACAAAAATATAAGATTGTAATTTGCAATTAAATACTCCTCTCTGGGATAAATATTGAAAAGTTATTGACAATGTGTTTCATAGAATTACTACCTGAAAGCCTAAGAATAATGTCAAGTACCATGGTGGTTCATCATTAATTGAGTAAAACAAATCGTTTGGATCTTTCTTCTCCAAAACCTCCAAGCTAGACGATGTGGAAGGAATGACTTCTTCACCTGCCACAATACCATTTTTGGTAACATCCTTATCACCAGTTCCGGAGGACTGGAAATGTTGTTTAATATTATTTTTTAATTGCTCTGTTACCATTTTAAAATAGTTATTTCAACTTTCGTAGTAAACTATGAACAACAGATCTGGATCAAAGCTAGATGAAATTTGTCTTTGTTGCCTTAATTTGTGTAAGCCTTTTATACAAAACCACCAATTCGCAATACATGCTTGCATGTGTAGTTGTTAATGGTACATATTGGAAATTTAAATGGACAACGCATAAGCGAATATATGCGGAATAAGCGAGCTCGTGAATTTTTTGTAACGTGGTTTTAACATAATATGTTGATGTTGATTCAAGTCATCACATATAGGCATTTTTATTTAGATTTTAGTATGCATTCAATGACTTTTGTCCAGTGAACGATCTCCATTTATTGATATATGATTAAAATGTCCATAAACATCAAGTTTTAAAAGGCTGATATGTGTGTTTAGCTAGGTATACATACGTATCATGTATACATATTATTCGCAAATCAGAATGAAAGTTGGAAATTTAGTCGTGTTTATCCAGATTATCATGTATCACATGAATCAAATACACAGCCTGAATATAGACCTTTACTCAATGATGATTTTAATCATGGAATTGCAAGGAAAAGTCGAGCATCATCATTCTTGATAATCGACCCTATAGGTAATTCAATTCATAGAATATATAGGTACCCAACCATATGCAGGTAAGTAGAAGTAGAAGATTTCCTATCTGTCACGTACTGTTCTGTAGTGAATGCCCGATGGTACAAATTTATCACTCCTTTGCTTTATTAGCCATTTAACGAGAATTCAGATATGAAATGTAATGTAAATGTTATGATTAGTGCTTGTATCTTGCAAATTTAAAGCGATTGGGGAGTTCTACGAATTCAATTCTCATTTTAATCGATTGACATTATAACATTTCCAGTCCATTAAGGCTGTTGTTGTGAGAAAAGGCTTGATGCACGTTATGTTTTTTCGGGCGAAAAATATTATGCTGACACAACTACTGTGATGATTTGTTCCGATGCTTGAAGAAATGTGTTGTGGCCAAGTAGGCATACCTTGTTAGGAATTTTCATCAGTCGATCATTTAACCCTTTTGAAATACACCATTAAATAAATAGAATTGACAATATTAATTAAACAAATTGCAAATTATTTAGTGTTAACAGATAAGTATTTTGAGCACATTCTAAATATTTGCACGCTACGCTATGAGTGAAGACAGTTCTGATCAAAACAATGCTTATTGTTCCAGTAATCCTCTTAAATGTCACAAACTCAAATATACTCACTCTCTTTGATGAAAAAGACTATAACATTGTCACAGTATACATGCCAAGTATTCCTAGTCTCGCCTTAAAATGACATATGAATACTGACCTTTACAAGTAGTGTCAGGTTCAAGTACATTAAATACATGTGATAGTATGTATGTCGAAATTCTTTTTTAATTCTTTGGAATTCGGAGTATATACCTAATCCAAAGTATCACGTTATCCAGCTCAAAACATATAATTTTAGAAATATTGTGTGCGTAATGTATGGTTTGATTTTTATGGATATTCTGAATATGAATATATTAGATTTTGACATACCAATTAGAAATAAGGTTTTGGCATTAAACAAAGTTAAGTAGCACTCTCATGCCACATGCTTCCCCAAAAAGAACATAAATTGCTCGATCTCAAAAATCGATGCATGAGAAATTTCGAAATCCTCAATGATAACTTCCCACTTACGATTAGTATTAAGAATTATGCATACATATAGACTATCAATATATCTGACAATTTTTAAATGCAATAACATGTATTATTGGGAATTGCATTTATAAAATTGTTGTATCATGTGCTGAAGTAAGCTTTATATTCTCTAAGTCAGTCATCTTTATATTTTTTGCCATCGGTTATCACGTGTTTAAATCGAATTATATACTATATTAATAAAAGTTCATTCGGGTTTCAACATTTTTGATTGCTTTAACAGGCGTACAGAGTTACAAAGTTCAAATCGAACGCAGTTTGTTAACTTGTTATTTCTGGATTCTCCATTCACCACAAAGTTTTTATCATTTATGTGGACAGTAACAGCTTTGGATGAAGTGTCAATTGCTTTTTAAGTATTCATGACCGGCCACAACTATTATCATTGTTGTCTTGTTTTGCACGAGACGCGTAGGTGCATATTCAATAGAACCCTCAGTTAAGCACCTAAAAATTTATGGTGTCAGACAGGCTTTATCACATTTATCACTGCGCTGTCCCTGCCAGAATCGGTTCTGACCTGAACTTGGGAAGACTGTATTGATAAGTCTTAAACGAACATGCAATTGAAGAATTGCAATAAAATAATATGCTAACGCAAGTACAAAAGTCCTCACATGAATTGAACGAAGAATCAGTGTAGCATATAAAATATGTATAAATATTTTAGCAAAATCTTACCTCGTCACCCCCAATATCTAGAGCTGGATTGTCCATTATAAATTTCTTGTATTAGCCGCTAGAACCTGAAAACGTTACACTACTAAATTAACAGATTCTTTCAAAAAAATTACAAAGCACAATCACTTCAGAACGTGCTCTATTTATTCATTTGAAACATTCTATGCTAATATATGCAAGTAGTACACACGTGTGGAAACTTTCTGGCTGTGAATAATAATGAAAAGTTAGTTTATTGGTTTTGTACGTATGTACTCCTTTTCCTCTTACATTCAAAAGTAAGTTTTTCGCCTTTTCTAAATATGTAATAAAACTCCAAATAGGTGTCTTAAATATTAGGTATATTCTTTGCAGGTTACTTTATTTATTTGTATTGCTGGAATCGATTAGTTTAAAGTCACGTACCAATTACGTATGCATTAATATATGCACAGCCTTTGCAAATTGGTAATATGGTGCATCAACGCATGAAAAGCTGCAGTTGCTATTTCCAAGTTGGAAAATAAAAGATCAAAATAAGTTTCGACTAAACATGAATCAAATCAATTGTCTTATTACTAAGTGGAAAGAGTTGATAAATGCCCTTCGAGAAATTATCAGAGTGACGATTTGACAAGACAATGATATAATATTCAAGATGCAGTTAAGCTCCTCACTCTGTGACTCAATGCTGATGCAATGCTTCTACATGTCTATCATAAACATAGTACCTATCAACATTACATGAAATAGTGGTATCATCGCTATCAATTACATATTCTGTAATAATTATAATTGTTCAAAGAAACCTTCAAAATCTTTACTTAGGTATGTCAATCTTGTATGTGATAATTAGCGAAGCAGTGCAATAATTAAAACAGATTGTTTTAGAAAAACTTCCCATCTTTAAATAACAAAACAAATAGTCTTGATTCCCAACAGTATCATGAATCATCCGTTATCAACTCAATTTGCGAGTCACACAAAAAAGCTACAAGTGTTGTTAGTAAGACTGGATAAAATATCACACATTCAACTTACAAGTATTTTAGATGCCAAAAAATCACAAGTGTAAATAAAGTTCACACATTGCTGCTGGAATAAATAATGCTAATCATAACATGAACTGAAAGTCGTGATTGAAACTTTTGACAGGAAATTTTCGTTTTCCAAGTATTGTCTGTTGCACTTATGAAATGTATCGTATGCATGCACATGCGACAAGGACAATCTCTCGGTTTTTTCCATGCACAAAACGGAAAGCACAAACTTAAACATGTTTCTTCTAATTTCTTAACTAACTTATCACTTTTTATTAACAAACAATATTGTTTTGTATGGATGCATTTTAGTGATTACATGATCAAATTGGCAAAAAAATAATGTTATTTATCACTCCAACGTAGCATGCTTTGCTCACTGCTCACTTTATAAAATTTTGAGAGATACTAACAATACAATGCTGCCAGACAAATTTTTGTGCATATTATGGGCTTCAGTTTGTTGTGATTAGGTAGCATGAAACGTAGAATAATGACACAGTAACAAAATATTTAACAATGTATTACATCCAATGTTGAATATACACCATACACACAAACTATGATTGTTGCATTAAAAATAAAAAAGAGCAACAAGCTATGTTTGTGGGACACTATACGGGATCTTATTACGTCCTGAGAAGTTTTTTCTACATGTGCATGCCCAAAATAACATGATTTTTTACTTTTGAATTCATAGAGAACAAATCCTGTATTAAAATGTATGACTGTGCATCAGGGCTTCTGCATTAAAAACAACTATACTGCTACAACAATGAGATATACAGTTGAACATACTTCAGGGATAAATACAGACAGGATTATTGGTGTGTACCTATTGTTGCATTTGCATGCAACATAGATTTGCTCTTTTTAATTTGGCATTCCTTTACTTATTGCGTATAAGCAATGTTGGTCTTTGGAGTTCCTGATAAATAAAAGGAATAACAAAGGTATTATTTCACAGTTCAGAAAACCACCAAGCCTCAGTTTGTATAAACAAATATGTTTGAAATATAAATCAAAAACAAAATAAAAACAGCAAAAACTCACTGTTTCGTTATAATATATTATTCACTCGTCCCTTTTGAAAATCAATTTCTACACAATACAAAATACTTATATCATTAGTTCAAACATTTCCATTGGTTAAGGGTTTGGATCGTATCACTGGGTAATAATAATATTAGTTGCATAGATAAAATATGCATGCTTCAAGATTATCA
>JAQIXX010002819.1:0-22375 GCA_034700605.1 Willowsia nigromaculata | reverse complement strand
GAAAGCTCTGAAGAAGACCTTTGGTTATTCTGGGTGCAAGTAAACAGCCACACCAACAACTCAACTATCACTTGGACAACTCCAAAACTGTGCAGCTGGTATAATATCTTAAGTTTCCATGTCAGTTGTTATTTTGAAATAGAGTTTTTACCATTCAGCATGAAATCCCGACCGTGGAAGTGTGAAGTTCAAATTTATATTTCCTTTCCAAAAGTGAAATTACGTAAACGATATTACTTTAAAAATCCATCCATTTTCAGGACTTTAGAAAACATTTCTTGGAAAGAAAATATTCTACCAACGAAGACTTGTTGGCAAATTGTCTTGACTTCACTCACAACCAATTTGGCATCAATGGAAGCTCGTCTGTGGCTTAAAGGTTTTGACAATTTAGTGGACGGTTCTGGGAAACCTCTGCAATTGAGTCACTACGTGTTTCTCATTTCAAAGATATTTCATGACGGAGTGGAGAGATATATTTATTGTGAAGAATGTTGGCCAAATCGCCTCCTACCTTTGAGCACAAAAATACACGACAACTTCCGAACTGACAGCAATGGAATCACCTTTGGCACTCCAAAATCAATTGTCCTAGAAATGTATGGAGTCAATGTTGAGCTCATTCGTCAAATGGATATGTGTTGGAACAGTTTCAGTGAGTCTTTGCTCCTTTCCCAAAACTCCATCAACGAAAATATTGCCCACGCTCACGCCCAAATTTTAATGAAGATACTGAATAATTATACGTTTAACATAGATCGATATCGTAAATGCGACAATGGAGTTGTCAGAAGTAGATCCGCTTCAATGTATTCATGGGATCTCAAGCGGCTCAAATTATGGCCATCAAAAGATTCGGGAAACGTTCCACAGCAATTTCAACTCGCAATTCCCGATAATTTCAACACTTTGCAGATTTTTGCTTGTGGGCAAGCTAAATCACACGGTCTTGCGTTTAACCAGCTTGTCAATGTATTTGATCCATATGTTTGGTACTGGATTCTAGCAACCAGTGCTTTCTTTGTTGTAATCTTGAAGCTCCTAAACTCCCAAAGATTAAATTCAAAAAGTTTTTACTTCGAACAAGTCCTGAGAGCCTATCTCGGTCAGGACCTCACAGAAAGAATTTCGAGAAGGGTTTCGGTGACAAGGTGTGTCTTGTGCTCATTCCACTTAGCCGTGATAGTGTTGAGCAATGCGTGGAAAAACGACAACGTGTACCACATGGTTTTGCCCCGGAAAACAGTTCATCCGAGGAAACTTGTTGAATTTCTTTCGAACCCATATAGTCTGTACACCAGAGTTACTGATTTGGGTGTTCCCCATTTTCCTAAAGAAGACCACGAGTTTCCAAAATTAGAGATTAAAGACAATCATTCGATTTTCAGTGATAATGAGTTTTATTTGTTTTCTTTAAATTCAGAAGTTCAGCAGCAACATCTGGACCGAAATGGTAGAGAAAATGGCAACAAATTAGACGAAAGATTGTACAATGTATCATCTTTGCATCCGTCCACAGTAAAGCTCATACCTGAAGTCATGGCTGCTGCAAAGAAAATAATCATCCCGACAGGAGCGGAATGGCCTGAAGATGAACGCATTTTTAAGGGTATTTATTTCAAAAGGGAAGAGAAACTGCTGTGGGGACATTTGAAAAGTTGCGAACGTTCTGCGCTTGTACTCCCACGTCTCATGTTAAGAAAGTACTCAGTTTTATTGGACAAATCAAACATATCAAGCGACAGTGTTCACCTGGGAAAAGAGAAATTTTATAAACAATCTTCAGTTTTTAAGTTTGAGGGCAATGCGCCTGTGTGGTTGTCCCTGAGAATCAAGAAAATGTTGGAAACTGGAGTCTTGGATTGGTGGAATAAGTACATCAGTAAAGTTAGCAGAGGCTTACGTCCCAACCTTCAACGCCCGCAATTAAAGACGCCGACAATGAGTGGAAACGTTTTGGTAATATTTGTGGTATGGCTGGTTGGACTGAGCATGTCCACGTGCGCTCTTGCTATAGAAGCCCGGGTACTCATAATTAAAATCATTAAGAAATTGCTGGTTATTTTAAAACGTACGACATGCTGGAAGCTTGGGATTTACATTTTAGGCAAATATCACAACCACTAAGAAGTTATCTAGTGCTAGTTCGTGAAGCACTGCTCCCTTAACTTCATGTGTCTCCTATTATATTTGAAATTGTTTCAGCTTAGTATTTTGTTAAAAAGAGTTATCAGAAAATGTGGGATAAAAAGATGTGCCTTTCGAAGAAGAAATAAAGTGGATGGAACTGCGACTCCCCAGAGAGAATCTCATTAATGAAGTCAAGTGTTTCAAATTACGTAACTCTCCTCAGGTTAGAACGAAAATATAGGTTGAATTGCAAGATAAAATGTAGATGCACGCATCAGGCAATGAACTAAATACTTGGTAGTGATCTAAGGTTGAAATGTATTTAAAAATTCAATGGCAGTTAAGGGAAATGTCTTCAATTCAAAAAGCCCAAGGAAACCAGCTTTAAAAACTACTCTAGCAAATTTGGTTGGTGCGATCATTTAAGAACTTAAGGGCTCGAGATACATATGATGGAACTTTTCCTTTTCTTATAAACTCACTTTGTGTGTTGTTGGAACCGCGTTTGGGAAGTACTCATACAGGGTCAATTCGCATAATCCAGTTCTCATAACGGTTAATTTACATTAAGGTACAAATTCTTATAAAGGGGCAGTTTGTATAAGTTTCAATTACCATAATGGAACATTCCTATAGTACCTAATAATAAAAAGCATATACCTTTAACCCCAAAGATGATTCATTTCATTTTAAAACATATTGACTTATTTTGTATAATTATCTTTATTCACAAATTTTAAAGTTCTGTAGATCCATTTTGGCAACATAATAACCTAGTAATCTCCTGTGAAATGTATTCTAATTTGAATTAATCTATGTATAGCAAAGATATAGAAAATCCAAAATTGTAATGTATAAGTCGATACCAGACTTGGATCATGTGTCTAAGTGGTTGTATGTAGAAAACTCTTTAAAGTAAGTCTGAATGTACTTTTTTCATTATGCATGTTCTGTGTGTAATACCCTTAAAAATTTCCCCACACATATAATTATAAGGATTTGTATCACTTAGATTGTTTTCTATATGTAGTGACGCAAGCCTGGAATTGCAATGTTGGTTCTCGGTTGCATTGCCTGCAAAACGGTTTTTGTAGGAACCCCAAAACTGTATAGGTTACATAACTTATGCCATCATCAGGAAATCTAATGATTGTTAACAAATACAGCACAGTTTTTAGATAGTTATGCAAAAAATTTTGCTTGATAGTAAGAATAAGGATGCCATTATAAGAGAGAGTGATTCAAGAATGCGTGAGGTGATGTTTTTACTTTCCCAGACCTACCTAATATTTTGAACTTTGGAACTACGCAAGCTAACAAAAAATGCTTAAGGAAATATGATGAGAATTAGGCTGTTGGATGAATTGATTTGTTATGAGAATTAACCCTTATGAAAATTCATATTATGTGAGCTTTCCTCAGACCGCGGGAACTGACAGTTATATTGTCAGTTACATGAAATTTCCAAACGCGATGTATTACGTACAGTAATGTTAGTTTCAGTGTCGTAGACAATATTTATATCACATCATTCATATTACATATAATCGTTTGATAGGTAAATGAAATCCCTTCAAGAAATAACAAAAGAGTAAAATAATGAAAGCCGCCTTTGCAATACAGAATCAAGTGACACGTGCTAAATATCTATTTTCGATATCTATTGTATCCCTCAGCAGCCTTTGGTGATGTCAACTGCATGTAATTACATAATAACAGCTACTTCCTAAATAAAACCGGAGATGATTTCAAATTTAAAAATACACGATGTAAACAATAATGTAATGCAGAACCAATTTACTATCAAAAGATCATAAGCGCTTCAAATAAATCAAGTAGCAAAGGAAATTTCATTTGAAAATTTTAATCGATTGAAAGGTTCTTTATGTCTGGTTAAAATTCCATGACTACGTAAAATTGTCAAAAATTCAATTTTTCATGCATTTTCTGTTATAAAGTGTAAAATTTAACTTTACATTCGTAATGTCAATGACAATGTTCATTTGCATTATATCAAAGTAATAATAATTTGATTTCTGTAAAAAATTCTAAAATTTCATTCAAAATGTGTAGTGGCGGGTTTTTGTCCCTACTACTGTCGCTATATGGAATGCCTGGGATAATTTTGCTGTGCAGGCTGATAAGAGAATATGAGTTTTCTCGCTGATGATTTATTTTGGAACGTCGTATAACATTACGGTCGCTGTTTTATTACAAACAAATTTTTACTTGGAACTCGAACCATCTTTTCAAGCTTTCATTTCCCTCTGGGCGGAATTGAGGGGAGGAAGGCCCGGTGGCAGCAGAACTCCCCACACTTTCGTTTATGGGAAAGCGAGTGACAATGGAAAAGAGCTCATCAAAATGTTTTTGCGTGATATGATTAATGAATAGCCCAATTCTGCAGGGAGGCGAACCATCTTTTCGAGCAATTTGACAGTGTCTGTAATTTGGAATTAAAATAGCACTAAAGTAATCTGAAATTGAAATGTTTTACAGAAAATTATATTTTCGTAGGGAGTAGATCCCCAAAAATATTTCATTTTAATAAATATTACTCTTTTTTACATATATTCATGTATGTGGCATCCATCTCAACATCAAGATTCCTCTCTGCAATTAAATTTATGTCATCTGATTTTCTCGTCAATTAACAATACTAAAAGTATATCACTCAAGCCAAGATATCTCGTAATTGGTAAGTTGTAAGTATATAAATGCATAAAAGTAAAAGCATCAATCAAACACCTCAAATCTCACCAGTCTTAATTAAATTCACAGATCCGAGATCAATACCGCATGTGTCTACTTAATTAAAAGATAATTAACAATTTATTAACCACAGTTAAAAAGATAACAATCAATTAAATAAATCCATGCATCACTACAACCCAACCTTCTACAAACTACAATTAGTAATTAGAGATTCTTGTACTTTCTCTTCGTCACAATTTTACAACTCGCCATGTCACTTAAGGGGAAGGATTGAATCAAAAGAATTTGAGCAATAATGAAGTATAATTGTATGTGATTTTCTACTAGCTACTTTCCCTCCGAGCAAAAAAAAATGAAAAAAAAATTAAAGTTTAGTTACCAATTCAGTCGCATCAATTCCTCCGCATTCCCAACTGTTAATTCTTTTCCCAATAAAATCCCTGCTCCGTGAAATCACGTGACCCCACATTTATTTCCCTTACTTTTCCAGCTTGGTACATTGCTCGCCACGTCCATTTTCTCAATTTGGGAGAGGACCGTTGTGAAAATATCCGCAACGCTATCATTATTTTTGGCTGATCCCTCCGTGAACACCGCTTTCCAGGAATCCGCGAGGCGTTTCTCCTGGCTTATCTTCTGTTCCGGCCGCAGGCCACTCTTAAATATACACCAATAAATACGTCAATACAGTCGCTCTTTGGTCTAAGATAATAAATTTGCTCTTTAATACAGCTTTGAACTCACTCTCAAATGTCCTGAAAAGGTATTTAGGATTTCCAATGTTGCTCCAATGGATGGGAAAGCTTATATTAATGTTTTAGAATATACTGATGGGCTCACTTAAATTAAAGTAAAATATTATCTTCCATCACAGTAAATTCAATCAAATTTCAACATAGAAGCAGATTGGGTTTTAGTGTAACAAGCAGGAAATTTCTATTAAAATTTAAGCAGAATTCGGACTCTGG
This sequence comes from Willowsia nigromaculata, assembly GCA_034700605.1. Lineage (NCBI taxonomy): Eukaryota > Metazoa > Arthropoda > Collembola > Entomobryomorpha > Entomobryidae > Willowsia > Willowsia nigromaculata. Next base: position 16,562 of record JAQIXX010002819.1, on the reverse strand, counting down.
GAAAAGAAGATATATCATATCATTCTGTGGACACTAAGATTTTAAATAATTTATGCAATCTTTACCGAGACGGGCTTGGAAAGCTTGGGTTCCTAAGATATATACTTTCGATAAGACTAAAAGGTATTTTGCCGGACTGACTATTATATTAATAATTCATAAACCATTATGAGCATAGGAGTATTTTAAACAAAATGAACGTTTAATGTTTAAATACCAACATATGTTCAAAGTACTGCATATTCTCACGATAATGTTTGCGTTTAAAAAGTTTTAAGTAGATGGTACTAGCTCAACATCTATTTCGTGTTCAAATCTGTCTAAAATTAAATTTGAAAAGACCACTAAATAGAGCTTTAAATGCGTTTTCTATTGAAATGCTCTTCAATGTCATATCGTTTATCATATAGCCCAAATAAAATTGGAATATGATGTGTAATTGCCATCAAGAAGAAAATTGACTCGACATTGAGTGCAATGGATAATGTTCTAAAATTGAAAATGTAGTGAAGCCCAGCTACAATGAGGTAAGAAATTGAAATGCAGAACTTTTATTTAAATTTATGTGTGCCTTTTGGAAACTTTTAACTTATTAAATTTGTTGCTGGGCTCGTGAACCACAGTTGTTTATTTTCCATACAAGTGAAAATAGGAGAGCACCGTTGGCAACAGCTTTTGTGCTATAAGCATAGTTAAAATGTGTTGTGTGCAGAAGAAATGCTAATTATTCTCCGCCAAACAACAATTTTGGTATAAATTGCTTCGCATCTATAAGTCACGTACTTATGCTTGAAATTTTCTAAAAATGTTATCGTTGGATTTCAGCTTTAAATATAATGAGGTCCTCGCTTTCTGATTTACCATATCTCTTCATCATGGTTATATGTCAAACCCCGGATTTTCAATATTAATTTTTATTAATGTTTGATCTTCAAAATGAGCGAAATACTGACATTACATAGTCTCATAAACCCGAAGTAAACTCGCACCACGCATTTAAGATTATCGCTTGAAATATAATATTCAAAAGCCTTTCAAAATATAAGGTTTTATTAAATAACTAATACAGGCGCTAGCTATAGTTCTTATTTATTATAAAATGGCCTTTGTAAATTAAGACTCGACTAGGAGTGGATAATTTTTGTACATCATATATTCATTTTCACAAAAAGCTACTAAAATATGGTAATATTAAAAAACAAAATGGACAGTTTCATGCAATGCCTCAAATTTTTGAAAGTTTTCGACAGCCAAAATCAATCAACGATAAAAAATAAACGTCTTTAATTTTTCATCGTAAGAGAAGCCATAAGAATATAGAAACAAATAAGATCTATTTTGTAGCTTTTGTAACTATTTAATGAAACCTTTATTCCATATGAGAGATAGAATTTATATAAACTGATATTATTGTGTTATTAAAGTTTTTAAATATAATAACATAAATATAATATAATTACATTTGAAAGAACATTTTATATTCACTCAAATATATCTTGTAGATTTGTTGATGCGGCCTATATGTGGCAAGCATATTAGCCCTGAAGGTTTAGCTCAAAATACTAGGCAGCAGAATATCTATCTACATTGAAGAAAAAATTTCAAATGAGCTTTCTCAGTACACACTCTCGCCATATTCTACTGTTTTGTGTTATAAGTTAAAATCAAAGGTTAATTTCTCATCGTCAGCTTCCTACGGCTCAAATAGTTTTGAGGAGAAGATAATTTGAAAAAAATGATTCATTTGAAAGAGATTAGAACCTTCAGAGACTGTCTTACAATGTATATAATTATGACTTAGTAATTCAAGAGTAAAACACATTGTACAAAGGTTTCAAATCACTATTCCCATACACAAATTGTCAAGAAAACTTTCTGCTTATCAGTAGCTTATGCTGCATCGTAAGTCTGTGATATGCAACTTACAGTTTCTGTTCCTTAACGGGCGTATTTTTTAGTATGTTAACATAAATAAGCTTAAAACATTTGAAATTTTCTTACCAAATATTCACAAACATGTACTATAGATGGATATATGGGCAAATAATATAATTTACTTTAGAAATATGGGCCAAACTAATATTTTTTCAAGTAATTTTCTTAGTGTATGCCTTGGGTCAGCCATTTTGGCATGGTGAAGGAAAGAGAGTGATACTTATTAGTAAATTTAGTTGTAACTTGAGGCGGGTCTCAGCCTCCGGAGAAGAAGCAATAAGTTTTTGGGCAATCCTCTGAAAAGCTAGAGATTTAATTGTTTTCCAGTAAGTTCGTTCCAATTAAGTCAGAATTAGGGTAAAGCGAGCAAGCTGAAGTGCAAGAGAGCAAAAATTAAGCAGTTATTGAATTTTTAGCAGATAGTTACTGAAAAGTCATGTAATTTGTCGTGTAATTAGTTGGCATTATCCGGGAAATAAATATATTGTGTCATATCGTCAAATAAAAAGTGACCAGTGCCACGCAATTCATTTTAGCTTACCATTCAGACTAATAAGTTGTCTTATGTTGCACCAAGTTCGGAACCAGGGCGAGTGTCAGCTGCATTTGTAAATCTTACATATTGGGTGAAGATCACTTTTCGACTCTGGATAACCCCCAATTTAAAATACATTGAGGTTTTGAAAGTTGGAATCTTAGATATTAAAATACGCTCGTTCAACTAACTAGTGAGAATGCTAAAAATATAGTTTTGGACATCACTTTTTCATGATTACAAATTACAGTCCGTTCAGCCTTAACCTGATGTGAGATTATGTCAAATATCAGACGAGGTGATTTGACTTTTTTTGAAATATGCAAATACTTTATATTATTGGGCTAAAATTACATGAAAGACATATAGTATATGTTCTGACTATTACCTGACCTTAAGTACCAGGAGTTTTTAATTCCATTGCAAAATCTTGCATCCTACTCCATACCAATTAATTTAAGCAGAAAACAGTATACTGTCTGGATTAAATACGTCAATTTATAATTTGGATTTCATGCTGAATATTGCTTTCTCTAAAGTAGTATGCAATCTTAAAATTATCGCGAGGTTTCGATAACTTTATTCTTATTTTCCATGTATTTTGAATTATTACTCGGTAAAAGAAAATTATTTTCGTTCAAACCCCCCGATGAGGATCTAAGTTCAGGTCGAAACTTTGGGTGCTTTAAATTTAAAGCTAAAAAAACAATCGCTGCATTTCTATAAATTACTTATTATTTGAAAAAATAATTGAACAGCTTTATTTACAAATATGCACTAAAGCATTTTAATAGCATTGCATAAAAATTTTATCCCGTGATCGATACGCTTTTCTCACCTTTTTGTCTAACATCTATAAGAAAAAGCCGATGTTGAATAAATAACTGGTATAAATCTATCACTCCAAATCAAATTTCAGCCTAATATCTCCCTGATCTGAAATTAAATATTTATTTAATAAAAGGTCAAAGCATTTTAGCACCAAGTATTGTAGAATAGATTTCATATATTTAGAAAAATTATCACATTAGATAATAAGGCATCGAACATAAGACGCCCGTCATCGTCATGATTAATTATAAAAGTTATTCTATTGAAAACTCTTATGTAGATTATTTGCACAAAGGTGACTGCTAACATTGGAAATACAATAACTTAATACATTTTGTCTTTACTTGAAAATAATTAACAAAACTCAGACATTATAAGTTTAACTCTCTTAAATACATTTTGATACAAATAAGTTTCATGGATCTAAAGATTGACTGTCCAAGATTATGAGATTTTCAAAGCATTTAAAAAAGTTATATAAGCAATTTTAGTGTAAATTTTTTGGTTCTTTTGAAAATCAGAACTCAAATATTTGTACAAACACTGAGACTAGAAAACGTAACAGTAACTAATTCACATTAACAATAAATTACTAGCCTGTGTCATATTGAAGTGAGAAATATTCAAGGAAACTACCTGGTCAAAAAATATGACCTAACCTAAACTAGATAGATTTTCAATTGTGGAAATGATTTAACGTAACGTCGATTTTGCATATTCATCGTTACAAACTGTTTTCTTTTGATGCATTGAATACATAAAATGGACTTTACATAAAAATTTCCTCTAACAGTAACATCTCTTTCCTTAACTGCAAGGGATGCATCTACTACAAGCAGCCCAAACATAAGTAATTCGGGAACTAGAAGACTACTATAATATGCGATTTTGCAATATAAACTAATGATTGATACAAGTTGCTAATTATTAAACAAAGTTGTTGCTTATACTGACAAAACCTTTCTATAAATTGTATTGTAAACAATCACAAGTATTTGTATTTCTCTCCATTGGTTTACTACAAAAATGAAATAGCAATTTCTCAGCAGATTCACTTGCTCCCTGAGAAGTGCAAGATTGTTTAAGAAGCTGTAGCAAGGTACAATGGTACTCCAAAACACAGCTAGCAAATGTGTAACAAAGAATCCAGGCGGCGAAAGTTGCAGATTCAAACCGAAATATGTAGTTTTCGTATTTAAAAATTATTGAATTACAAGGTGTGGGCAAGCACTCGCAAAACAAATGATATCCTAGATTAAGCCGGAAGTAAGGTGTTGAGATAAAATGAATTCATGCAGATGCAACAGTGGCAGTAAATGTGCAGTTCGCTACGTGGTGTTTAATTAGGTATTACCGATGGGATGGAGACCTCCTACTAGTATGATTATGTTACGGTGTATTTCTCAACAGCAATAATAGCATTTTTACAGCAATGTTAACAAGAATAGCTAATCATAAGTGTAGCTAGACGTTGATAACTGTTATTTATCCCTATCAGCTTATCATCTTCTCTTATACAATACGCAATAAACCTCCACACATCCGCGTACATCGGGCCTGCTAGCTATTTCATAAGGAGTAGACTAACGGTCTGCGATATGTTAAAATCAAGTAGATTCAGAGAAATTAAATTATCAAAATAACTAGAACCTAACCGAATTTTCATGGGTTTAAAACACTTGAAGTAGCGGCGGTTAAGCTGATTTTTTACAATTGGGTCGCACAGTTTTAGTTCATCTATGCATTTCTTGGATTCAATATAAACGCTTCCTTTTGCCCTTCCATCACCTTCCACGGTAAGTATTGTTGCATCAAATACAAATGTACCAAACAACAATAATTCAGGAATTGAGAGAAGCTCGGAGTAGCCAATAATATAGTACAAACTAGTTATGTATACTATCGACAATAAGGTTGAAGTAGACAAAGACAAAACGCCTTCATGTATATTATTGTGAACATTCACAATTATTTGAATTTCCTGCCATAACCTTACAATTAGAGTCATATTTGAACTTTTCATGTGCTCAACTTTTCTTCTAAATATTTCGAAATAGTTAAGGTAGCAGTAACATTGTAAAATTGTATATGTGAAATATTCCAAAAGACAATTCGCGAACGTAAAACAAATCACCCATGCACCAAATGTAGTTGAAATTAAACGAAGCATTATACTTTGCAGTTTTGAAATGAGAGAAAGTTGAGAAGTGTGTAAGGCGCATTCCGGAAACCAAGGGTATCCGAGGTTCAAAGGAAAGCAAGGTGTAAAGAATACATGAAGCCAGCCAAAACACATTGTCCCCGGAAGGGTTAGAATCCCCATAATCAGATAGTAGGGACACCTTGCCCCAAACCCCTTTTTGGCCTTAACTGGAAGCCAGTTGTCCTCTGCAAATATAAAACGATTCTTGCCTTTAATTTAGCTTGCTTTAATTTTAGTTAAAATTTAGCTTGAAAATATTAAGTATGCTTGTATTGTTTACCATTGTGCCGAATCTCGAAATCAATCAGCCAGTTGAACAGTTCTTCAATTTGGTTTCGCTTTTCATAAAGAGAAATTAAGATTGGAATATGAAAAGTGATCCCATTCAAGTAAAAGATTGATTCCACAATGTTTGCAACAGACAATGTGTTTGAGTTGGCGAAGAGTTGGGTCCAGCAGGCAAAGCAAAATAAAATTGAAATAAACCACTTGACTTTAAAAATATTTTCATTTGCTATCGAAACAGCAAGTAAAGTAGACTTTTTGCAAGGCTCGTGAATAACAGTGGTAAGTTTTCCATAAAATCGAAAGTGGTTGAAAACCAATGAAAGTAAGTTTTGTGCTATAAGCATATTTAGTTTTTTTGGTAAAAACTCGTTGGTAAACTGATATTGTCGACCTTTTGAATGGAATGGTCGAACACGAAATAGATATTCAGCTAGTAGCACCGACTTGAAAATTTTCCAACGGAAATATTATCTGGCGAATATTTGATTTCTTGAATAGGTGGTGGTACTGGAACATTATTTATTTATTCCAATTAAAATATCCCCATACTCATAACGATTTATGAAATTTTAATATATTAGACACTTGTCGTAAATGATATCGAGAGTAAATATCTTCCCTTTCTAGCCCATCTTGGAAAAAATTTATAAATTATTTAAAATCCTAGTGTCCAGAAAATTGATTGGTATATCCATATTTTCCCAGAGTCCGAATTCTGCTTAAATTTTTAATGGAAATTCCATTTTTTATACTAAAACCCAAGCCGCCTTTTACGTTGGAATCAGATAAGATAAACCATATTAGCTACTGTGATGGTGGACGGTATTTTATCTGAATATAAGTCAACCCATCATCGCATTCTAAATTATCGTTATGAAGCTTTCTCAGCTATGTATTTAACATTTGATATTTTAGATTTAGTTTTTAAACTTATATGAGTGTGAGGCGGCATGAAAAAGCATATACAAAAACCCGCGTTCACTTCGAAGCGACTGTAATGACGAGTTCATATGTAAATGTTTAATTTTGTCCAAGGTATATGTCTCTGATGAAGGATTGAAAAAACTTCGTCTGCCTTAAAACTCAATACGTGACTTACTTCATATAAAGGAGGATTGCGCAAGTTACTTTTTACTTAGAATTTTAATCCAAGTTTTCCTTTGAAAGTTGGCGTGAATTTATCTTACCGATAATCAAAGCTTTTGAAAGCAGCATAAAATTTTAAGTAACTGTTGGACATTTTAGACGTTTTAAGCAAAGAATGTGGGCAGTCCACATATCTTGCCTTTCTGTGGACCTTCATTCGTAAGGAAAATGAGAATGATGATACAATCTTAATAAAAATGTTTCAGTGGCCACTGAAACTAAGAGATATATGTAATAAATATTTTACCAATGGTGATTCCATGCCAATACGTTTGTACGTATTTAAAATTTTAAATTGTTCTTTTACGAAATCTTGGTTGCTAAAAATTTATTCATTTTTAAATACGCAGATCAAATGCTGACATAAAAACATTCCGTGTTCGGCTTTCCATCTAACTGATTATCAATAAATAAATATCTTAAGTACGTATTTTGTTCAATATTGCTACTAAACGCTTTTCTGGGAAACATATCATATATTTATCTTAAAAGTATAAGCAAACTACTGTATTATTTGCGATTTCATTTCAAGCCCTGACGGTATCATAAGCTGCTTCTCATAAGTAAAGCTATTATATTTAAAAACTGATTACATTGACAATACATGGTCAAGTTAATTGATCAACACATCATTGGACAGAACAAATATCATAATACAACCGCACATTAAGAAACTATCATTGACGCATTTTCAGCCAATGCTACTACTGCTTTTGTAAGCCCATGCCAAAATCTGCTTGCCAGGTTTTTCGGGCCCCTCATCAATTTCGGAAACGGAAGGGGGTTATTATTTCATTCGGGACAAATTCTTTGCAAAAATTTTTCTTCGTTGAATTGGCATACATTTTTTTACAAGCTCGCCCTGGTTGTTGTCATAAACGGAAAATCACTTTGCGTAGACATTTTGTGATATATAATTATGCGTAATATCTGAAACTATATGCAAAGGAATTTGCCGCTCTATGGGATGCGAAAGAGGGAGATTTCCATGTATTCCTTTCGTGATGTCTCAGAAAAATATCTTAAAACTTATTTACAAATAAAGTAAGAGATCATGCAGTGAGCGTTCAAAATTTCAAAGTTTTACTTTCCTTGCACCCTTGAATGATCTGGTATATAGATTACAGGGGCTTCCTTTTCTCTTATGAGTGAAAAACTGGCTCAACTTTTCTGTGACTTTAAAAGTTTTAATGGATATGGACAATTGGATTTACGAGCACCCCTTATAACCCTCCCGTTTAAGATAGATTTCGGTTTTCGGGAAAACCGACGTCATCGATGAAAGGAAGAACTTTAAGCTTTGAAATGAGCCTTTCTTCAAATTACAAGACCAAAATTCAACAAGGTTAAAAGCAACTAACTAATAGTGGTTTTGAATTCAAAAACCAATAAGAAATTTACATGTATCTCTCGCTGTAAAATTTACTCATCACTTTTAGTCGCGCTTTGTAACGTTACTCAAAAACAAAAGAAGTATTACATGGCTAGCATTTTTGATCACCCGTTTCGGGAAAAACAAATTAAATATTGATTCCAAAAGTATGAGCAAACTTAACTATGTATATCATTGTGAATTTTATTTGACACATGATGATATCCCATGGATACAAAAACCAAAGCAAACTTAGATGTTTGTCTCACTGCAAAATACGCTCACTACGTTTAGTCACTTTGGAACGCTGATCGAAAACATAAATATTACATCGCTAGCATTTTTAATCACGCGTTTACATACTTACATGCCCGAAAAAATTATAAAACTAACTTAAGTATCAATGCTTTAGAATCGTTTTAGCGTGGGCTTATCAACTACATAATAAATTTTAAAAGTATGACATGAAATGAAAAGTTTAAAACATTTATTTATAATATATTTATGTTTCGGACATACTGTCCTTTTCTCAAATTTATAGCAGAGAAAAAGTATGCATACAAATTAAATTTTTTATTCGCTTATTTAATTTAATAGGAGAGTTAAAATACGAGGTACTTATTTCGTGTATTTTTTTGCTCTGAAAACAGTCACTAGTGTAAAAAAAAAAAATATTATGCACGAAAAAAGAAATAAAAAACAAGCTTCATACATAATCAAACTGACACGTAAAGGCTTGAAGCGTATATATGCATTGCCGAACTACTAGTTTCTTCAATTCCTTTATTCCATTAAGACGTCCGCATTTAGTTATTAAAGCAAATTTTAGAAAATATAATCATGATCATTGCACAAAATTTACGACGCCTTACGTTCACTTTTTTAAATTTTATGGCAAATTTACCACTGTCATCCATGAACCTAGTCAAAACTTTTAACTACTTTGCGTTTCAAAGCAAAATGAAAAGAAATTTAAAGTCAGAATAGTGTTATCGTTTATATTTTTAATTGCAAGCTGGACACAGTTTAATGTCAATTACAACAGCTTATCTTTTGCACACACGGTTCAGAATATTTATCATGGTTGTAAACACAACTGATATTATAATAGCAAAAACTCATTTCAGAAGGCGTTGACATTGCAGAACATTTCAATTGGTTAATAATTTTTGAGAGTCGACACAACGGTATATTTATTTTATACAAGAAATTATGTGTAAATTTCAAAGTTTCGCAATCTGATGCGGTATAACGATTTGTTATCTTTCCAGGTGAAAAATGGCTTCCAACTGAAGCCAACCAGGGGTTTTTTCCCCGAGTTTTGTACTTACAATGTCATTTATTCCCTTCGATCTTTCCTTTATGGCTGCACCATTTGCTTACTCCTTGCTTCCCATTGAATCTAGGATATTATTGGTTTCCGGAATGTTCAGCACAATCTGATCAAACGATTTAAAGCTTATTAATGCAATTCATCTCATCTAGTTCTAGTGCCTGAGTTACCTGCTTTACAAGTGCATGTTCTATGTTCGAATAGTTTTTGTACACTACGTTACCTTGCTACTGCGACCAAAAACATTTCGCTCTTTATCGAAAAAGGTTAGAGCAGCTAAAAGGTTCCAATCTATACCGTATTGTTTAGCTTTGGCGTGAAATTCAAATAATGGTTAATGTTTATAATCACATACATCAAGGCATTTTGTCAATGTGCACCACAGCTCTGTGTTCTTTTCTGACTATAACCAGTATGTACTGTATCCTTGGCCAAGCACAGCATCTTAGCACCTACGAGTTGCTATTGTTTGGAATGGTGGCATTTGATGCATCATTAATCATATTGGATGGTGACGGGAATGGAAAAGGATATTTTGACGCTAACAATCACAGTGCACGAGGTGTTCAGTCGGAAACACTATGAGTGTAAAACTATTCGATGCTGTTTTTCACGCTGATTAAGATAGGAATAGTTATTTTTCCAAATGGGCTTAAATATCATTGTTACAAAGGGTAAAAATCTGGGAACATTACCATGGTAACGTTTCCTTGCTACCGAATCAATGTACTGAAAGAGTTTGAAAGTGGCTTAAACCCTAAATACTCAAATTTACAAAACAAGAATACATTTAAAATTTTATACAGACGATATAAAGCAAATTTCATTGCGTGTATATATTGGTATAGGTTGGTACGACGTGCTTATGATGAGATAAAATTGTGTTCAACCTTAAGTTTATTGCTAAATTTTTTTGCATTGTTATTAATTTATGTATTGTTGTGATATTTCTATCACTATCATATGTATTATTTGTATTTTATATAAGAATATGAGCTCAATATCAGCTCTTCAACATTAGTAGTCACTGCTTATATTTCATCAGTTTGTAAATAATTATTTTTGAGTGTCTCGCAAAAGATTTACACGTAATTTTTCTGACAATACCAATGTATTTGACTAGAACTGAGCAATTTTTCCTCTTTGAAACACTTACATTTGGAAGCTAATCAAAATATTAATTATCACTATTATTTTGGAAGCAGCAAATGTCAAATCCATCGTGGAACAGGAGCTTGGACATAAATTGTAAAAAGATAACTAAGAAAATTCTCAGAACATTTTAATTACAATTGGCCCGGGTAAATATTTCAATGAATTTCCCAAATTGTTTGCACGCATTTTTTAAACTCTGATTTTATTAAACTGAAGACTTGGAACAAATCTAATGTACCCCACTTCTCTGATAAAAGAAAAAAGTAAATAGAACGTACCCGACAAAATAGCTCTACAACAAATACATGCTCACTTAAGATATATTATAAATTTTACGAGCAAAAGAGGCGTGGAAGTGAGACTTTCATCTTGCGCCATCAGATTAATTGAATTTGACCAAGCTTTTATTTGAGTCATATCATGCTTTCATCATGAAGCACACCGACACATGTAATGATCGATCAGAACTTCTTTAAACTTTCCCATTTCTTGAAAGAGAGCAATGAAAATATAGATTTTTGGCTCAGTTAAGGATCAGTAGTTTCGTTTTCGTGAATAATGAAACGATATGAGAAAAATCACTTCAAGGAAGGAAAACAATTGGTTTTTTTCAGAAACTACCAAATTGAACATATACTAGAGTACTGGTGTTTAATAAATATTTAAAATTTACTTCATTTATACAAGAAAATATTATGGTATAAAATTGATCTTCAGAACCTCTAAGAATAGTTATTTGCCAGTGTCAGGTTACTTAAATATATGTGTGTTATTTTAGGCATGACAGCAGGATGTAGGGAACCTGCTTTGTGGCTTTTATGAAGCAAAGATTCTACGATAAAAGGAAGAATGATAAAACAAAAACACTCATTACTATCTTTTAATTGCAAAAATGCATAATAAGCAATGCCTTTGAAATTTCCGTTCAATAGATACCTCACATGCTACATGTTGAAGGCATAAACTTTTAATTTATACATTGTTGAGTGGCACTGTGTATGTAAATCATTATTTATTGAAACTTTCATACTGCTATTGAAACCCATTGAGAAATGAAAATCAAATACAAACCCGGCTACACAATTACTAAAACAATATTTCTTTGCTTAGCACACTTTACATCAGAATACATAGATTGCGCTTATTTTTTTATACATATACATATATATCATGACAAAAGTTTGGTTTTTAAATTGCTAAAAACCAAATAAACATCTAACGTAATAATGAATTTTGCATAAATATTTAATACTACTTACATAAAAATTTTCATGCCTTGTTAGTCAAATGGCACAGGTATTATATGAGAACTTTTTCAGTAATAAGTTAACCCTTCAGTCTAAAGATGCAAATCTTGAAAACTTGAACTCTATTTATTTGTAAATAACCAGTATTTATGTATTTTTTTGATTTAAAAAAATTTTGAAACAAATTGGTGGATGTATTTCATAAACTCTTCAAGTTAACAAGGTGTGCTTACACCTCGTTCAAGCTGTTAATTGTGTCCAAACATTGTTAAATCTTGTGAATGTTTAACAGTATTCACTAAAATTCCTTCACCAAATTCGCCAAAGTTATTCGTAGGTCTTGTTCCATGCAAACAGTTTGTTTGTTTCCCGCTAAGTGTTTAATGTTTCCGCTTCTTAAATTAAAACTCTGATACCAATAGGAATTGAAGCAGTAACAAATCGTTTGAGTAAACCTTCTTTACCGTTTGAAAATGGAAGTGTTCAGACTACTAATCACTTCTAATCTATTCAATATGACACTTTAATTCCACCTCAAAATATATTGTTTCAAACAGTGATTGAAATATTTTCCAGATATTTGATTCTGAAAGAGTTTGACATGTTTTTCTTGGTTTCCCCCAACACGTAGTATTCAACGTTCGGTTCTTTTTAATACCGTTTGTGTATATAATATACATACATACGTCTTATACTCGTCACGATTTATGCATTCTGTACTAACAAATAAAAATTATGTATCGGTTTTGTTGGAAATGAATCATAGAATAACCGAAGTAAAAAATTCAAGCTAACCAAATCACTTCAAAGAAGAGAACTATCAGTCACATCAAATCCTTAAGATGTGCAAAAATGTTGTTCAGTTGAAGGTAATATGGCATCCAAACATAAATGGGCGGTTTTTTTTTCGGAAAGTAGTTTTGAACTGGTAAGGAGACAAAGCAGATAGGTACTCATTACTATTAACTAGTAAAATATAACTACAAACTTGAAAGACTTTATTGTATTTCTATCAAATCGTACCTTACTTCGGCACTATTGTTTTACCTAGTGTTCCTATGATAATTCTTAGATAATATTCGACTTGTAACATTTAAAACACGAATTCGTATACATAGTACGGAACCACGCTCGAACTAAATTACATCCTGAACGATTAAAAAAGAGACATGGAAGCATGTAGACTACTCACAATTTTATTCCTCTTAATGCAACCCAAAGGTGTATGGAACAATCCATACTTTCAGAACCCATGCGAGAACCACACTCTTCGTGAGTCCATGGAAAATCTTCTTCATGTTTTGGATTCTGGAATAAAGGATTTTGATATGTTCTTCTTTGATTTGCCACTCGACAAGTGCACGTTGTCAATCCAAAACTCGCGCTTAATGTTTCTGCGAGATTACTGGAAGATTCTTGAGAACCAGTACTCTTTAAAATATCACCAACCTAATCATCTCGTAGTTGCAAATTACGGGGCTGGCATGTTTGAAGAATACTTTATGATGCATTCCACCACCCTCATTGTATATCCATTACAGAGCTTGTCGTTAAATTTACTAAGTCTCCATGTGGACAAGCTGTTTTCAATAAGAACGAGAAATTTTCCAGCCCTTACGATGGCACTTATCGTCACCAACATCACTAACTTTTCCCAAGTTCATTACTCGTTTATTTGTAACGACTACTGTTTTCAAGAGCAAAGCATAGGAAAAGCAACTTTGGAGTTTTATGCCACATTGCATTACCCAAAACAAATTCACAAACGACTGTTTCGTAACGCGAATCAAAGGAAAATTGACGTTCGTGTAGTAGCAAAACACGTTGAAGATATGCAAGCGACTTGCTCCAGCAAACTATCTCTGATGTATAGGTATTGTAGTAAGCAATTTATGACAGCTATGCTACTTTTGCGGCTTCACAATTTCTCTCTGAATACTAATATGTGGAAATACACAACTTCTACCGAAAACTTTATCGATGATTCCGCAACCGGACAGTACTTAAAAATTGATGCGGCGTATGAAAATTACTCATATGTGGCGTACGGGCAGCTGGTGGGATTTAGCTTTATGGAATATTTAGCGTACAAATTAACGTACTGTAAACTAGAACCGAACACTCGAAACGAGTTATCGGTTGATATTTCCACATGGATCAATCCATTCAGCCTTGAGATTTGGCTGCTCACAATCTCTCTTTTTGGTGGATGTGCAATTCTTATCCAGTGTTCAGATACCAGAAATACTATCGCACTTAAAATGGACTTTCACCAGACTAAAATTATATCCATGATATTAATTAATACTTTGTGGATCCTCATTTCTCAGTTTTATGGGAACGAGCTATTGAGTATTTTGACAGTTCCCAATCCTCCAAAAACTTACCAAACTATTTTAGAGGCACTGGAAAATGGGTACAAAATTTTGTGGCCCGCTTATCTAAGCCATCCATGGAAGAATTTTTACAGCGACTTTAAACAGCGGCAAATTCTGAGTGTGCTTAACACTAGCTTTGAATTTTACAATGCAAGAACATATTTGGAGACAGCAAAGCATTTATCTAGGAAGTTTTTAGATCTGGTAATTTCAAATGATAACATCCAGAGTCTTGTTAATGAAAAGTTACTTCGTGACAAGTTAGGATATGAACATGCTGCCTGCTACAGATTACCGGAAGCATTTACTGCAGTTCCAAGATATTTGGAAACGTACACTGTAAACAGATTTTGGACTCTGCAAAGTTACTCCCGAGTTGTGCAGACTGGTTTGATAGAGAAATGGAGACTATGGGCACTTCTAGCCAGGCAATACCTGTTTCAAGTAGGAAGTAGTAATTTAAATGCAGAAGTGAGAAAGATGGACAAGATTGATCTTAAAAGCCTACTAGCCATTTTGTGTATTGTGGGATGCGTGTTTTTGTTTTGTTTGGTTTGTTTAATAATTGAAAAGTATGGTCATCTCTATATAAATAAGGGAAATAATATTAAAATTGCAAAGAAGGTAAAAAATGTTTCTGATTGCACTTCAGTAGACAAAGTGCTTGAAATAACTAAAGAGGTATCAAATTGACTTGTCACAAAATGCATTTGAAGCAAAAGTACTGCTCCTAAACAAAAATTTTGTCTCAAAATATCTTATCTTGCAGCTTTTGCGATGTTTTATGCCTGTGATTGAAGTGCTTATGTTCTTTTTTTACGGAACTTTATTGAAATTCTACAGTATGCGTGCTCTGCCAGTTCAGTTTTAAATTCATTTTCTGTTTATCAGAGAAAGTCCTACAGAAAATCGCATATTTGGAATCAGCGTGTCTGAATTAGTAAGGTATAATTAACGATACGTGTAAACTCAAATAACGCATGGTAGGCATAACTTGTAAGTGCTCATCATAAGGAAACCTATGAGAAAGTCATGTCTCACAGTAGTTTGGTTTGTAATAATTTTTGGGTCGTAATTGTCTTCATCCTTAATAATAATGAATTATTACTTAAAATGGTCACCTTAACTTTTTCGAAAAAATGATTAATAAGTTTGCATTTTGACAAGAGTTGCAAGATAAGTGAGGATTTTTGCAAAACAAAAGTATTTTTCGTGTGAAGTTGCAGAAAATATTTTCATTACTTTAGAAAAGTAATTTTTTCTTTATCATATAAACAACATACGTGTTTTTTGTATATTTGTGTAGGTTTTTGAATCTTAAAACTGATTTTTCAATGAATAAAAGATTAAACTTGCAATTTCTTTCAAAGTTGCTCTCAATAGTTTGTAGCCAATCATTTAATGTTCTCAGCACTTGTGAACTGTTACATGTAATTCTACCATTTCGTAGAAAACAATTAGGTTTTGATCTGTGTTGAGAATGATAATTCATTCGTATTATGTCATTTATTCATTCTTAACAGAAAACTCCGTTACAGTTAACAAAAATAATTAGTTTTTATTAGTTCATTAGCAGTAAAATATTAATGGTGTAGTTAACAATGTTCCCATAAAGATTTGATTCTGTTGAGTTCTCAAGAAGGGCAACTCCGTAATAAAAAGACAATGTCTCTTGAGCATTCAACAATTTTCTCCAAATTAAGAATTTTTTACGTGTCCAAGCTCCCAATTCAAATCGACTTTTGTCTCTCCAGTAATTGTTCAACAACTTTTTACTAAATTCATGGCATTCGGTAGCCATCGGTAGGCTTTCAAACATAACTACATAAATAATTCCCCCAATGGACAAGCATAATGTATAGTACTGTCGGGAGAAGAGTTTGGAACTTGATCGTAATAATGTTGCAAACTAGTCATGTCAAGCCATGAGCAAAATTACGTAGATGAATACACACATAATACGCATATATTTAATTAACCACGAAATATGGCGTCATAAGACGAAATTTCGTCACAGCGGGTCAAGTGACGAAATTTCGTCACAGCGGATCAAGTGACGAATTTTCGTCATAGGGGGGTCAAGTGACGAAATTTCGTCACAGGGGGTCAAGTGACGAATTTCGTCATAGGGGGTCAAGG